>JASUXV010000089.1:0-16975 GCA_030411845.1 Friedmanniomyces endolithicus | reverse complement strand
CCTCTTAGCCCCCAGTCATGCCTAGCAGGCATACGGTCGGCAGGTGTACCATCGACTGGCATCTTCTCTGTGGGCCGTAACGAGTCTGGCTTTGCCATTGGCGAGGACACCATTGCATGCGGTGGAAGACGTGACCGTGCTGTTCCGCCAGCCCACACGTTCGACGACTGCTCGGGAGGTGCCCACGGGCTTGTAGGTGAAATTGAGGATTAAGTGAACAGGGGTCTCACCTCGACATTGAATGGCCATTCCTCCCGGGGTGGAGAGACATACACTTCGCGCTGCCCGTTGAACTGTACGAGTACTGAGATGCATATATCATTGTCGTGGCTTAGCATCGAATTCTGATATGCCCAAGCTTCTTGCAGCAGCTTGTTAATGAGCTTTTGCACAGTCTCGTAGAGGTCCTTATCGATATGGTGTGGAGCCGAATCTTGCTTGCTTTCGCTGTGATTCATGATTGCTGCAAAAGTGGGTGCAGGAGTACGCTCTTCCATAAATGCACTTGACATCGTACTTGACTATATGGAACGGAGGCCCTGCTATGCCGCAGGATGTCTTGCATATCAAGGGGCGCTTAGAATCAGCGCACAGTCGCAAATATTAGACGGGCGGTAGGACTGGTGTAGGTATTGGAGCGAATATGCTGATCACCCGCTTCGTAACCGCGCGCCTTGAGCGCAACTGGAGCGGCTTAGCAGCTTCTATCGGTTGGTAGTCGAAGCCTTTCAGTGCCCTGCTGCTGAAGACATAACATCCCCCCCGGTGTCGCGCGCCACACGGTGTCGCGAGCAACATAACAGATGTCCGCATCTCGAGGGTTTCTCGACAGGCTTACACAAGAGCAAGCAGCCTCTCCATACTTTGACCACTTCACTCTCCATCTCCTCCGCGGCACTACACGAAATACGGCCTACTGGTCATGCTGTCGATCGTCAGAGTAGTGTTCGCATACCGACTTCATTCCAGATATACACACCGTCTCACTGACTCGACTTCTGTGGCAGAAAAGCGATCACTGCAGAAAACCAGTCGCTTCGCCAAGCGCGAGATGCAACCACAGCCGAGCTCAGGCGAGTCAGCCCAGTATATGCTTCCCTTCAACACGAGGTAAGTGGATCTCGGTAGTCCTTCAGGGGCCTGTGTTCAGCATGTCGTGATAATGTGGGACAGCCAGTACTGGAGATCTGTCCCGGCTGATGCAGAAGATCAGGCGGCTCATTCGTCGGCTCGTTAGTCGCCCGACTTTGTTGATCATACTGATCCGGCGTGGTCAAACCATCATGATCAAAGATTGCAGCCACTGTCTCGCATACACGACGAAGGCGAGTGCACATTGACTCGCCGCTCGTCCGTCATCGCAGTGGAGCAGGTCACGTTGCCTCAGTCTCGCCGGTAGAGGGTCAAACTTTCCTCAAGCTGCGAGCCTTTGCTTGACTTTTCCTGCTGACCGACCTGTCTTCAGCTAATCAAGCTGACAGCGCTTCTGCAAGGCTTGTGCTCGCATGATGAACAGAGTCTACCGAGCGGTCCTCGCGGGCAGTGGGCATGCGGAAAACGTCCTGGGGAGGCCGGCTGGTAGTGGTCGACCCGAAGAATAAATGAAGCCAGTCTTAGCTATCCCGCTCATTGCCGGCTAGGCTTTCCGGGCTTCTCATTGGGCATTGCCTTCCAAAGTCTAGCACTGGACTCCAGTTACAGCACTACATCCCGACTTCACGTTGCGTGTCCGCCTGACCATTTCAGATCTGCACTGGAGCAAACCTTGATGATCTGAAGTATGCCGTAGGACCAGTGGCGCGTGACGTTGGTGGACTGTCCAGCATACGCGACCATCGTTACCTTGCGACCTCTCAGACCACCAGGGATATGATGCAACACATTCAGTCGGACGAAGCATCTCCTCAAGATGTCGTATCTGAGTTCGCGCTTCCTGAAGCTGGATCTGGAATTGCTGATATCCTACCAGGGAGGCTTCAGCTCAATGAGGAACGCCAATACGTCAACATCTATCACAAGGGCGGTTAAAGGTACATATAAGTGCGGTCCGCATCGTGAGTTGCACACACAGCAGCAGCTCTCAAAGCGACTCCGCGCACTCAGCATCAAACGTCAGCAGTCACACCTCCAGGTACCATCACCCAAGTCATGATCAAACCACTCTCTTACCACATCAATTAATCCAAACCGTAGCATGGTGACACTCGCAAGCGCTCCGTACCCCTCCGCCACCACCCCCGCCAACAGTTAGGATCCGCTGCCCAACCTGTTGCAAATTTCCGGGAAGCTCTTCGTGATAGCAGGAACCACGCATATTATAATGTGTAAGTTGCAGCTCCTCAATGTTACCTTTTACGATCAAGGGGTACTGACAGACTGCTGATATCCAGTGCTGTGTTTTGAGGACGAAATGCGGCAGCGTAACGAGATGTTGCGCTGCATGACGAGACTGTTCATTTAGTGTAACAATTCGGCGCCAGCAAGATGATCCTCTAGAACCTTTTTCATCTTCTGGGGGGGAGATGAGGCAACGGAGTACTTCCTGCTCAGTCGTAGTCTCTTAATGATGCGGCTAGAGACCATTGAAACCACCTGCTTGAGCAAATGCATCCATTCTCGAGAGTCTCGGAGTGTCCTGGCCACAGTCAGTCTGGATATTCCTACGCTCCTGTTTCGAAGTCTCTTACCTCTCTTGGATATGGTTCCTAGGATCTCACAAACCTTGCTAAGGCCCACAACAACGCTTTCGAGCATCCCTCCGCTTACGGCAACGCGTATCACCATACCCTCGCCATCTTCATCTTCTTCAATGCCTATTGCAGCAACGTTTTGACCGTCGGTGCTCCGTATTGAAAGGTCTGCTAGGTTGCCTGACACCCCGGCCTCTTGCTCAATTGTCAGGACTCGTCCGTCACTTTCCCGCTCGAGTTGCTACACGGGCAACTACGGCGTCAATGATGCTTCCGAGGATTGAAAGGAATGACGACTGAGGGACCAGGAGGCGGCGGGTAAGTGGCGAGGTCTTGGCTAAGGGTACGTACCTGCAACGCACGTCCTTGTTAGTCATTCTGCTCATGCTACGTGCTGTCAATGTTGGTAGTCTTGTGGGTAGGTACAGGGGTGCCTCTTTTCAGGGCTGACTGGTGCAGGCAGTTCGGCATCTCGATGCTCCATGAGGCTTACGAGTGCGCAGCCGTATCAAAGCTTGCGAAACTCAGAACCGGAAGCTATCCTGCAGCTCACGCTTGGCACATGGAAGTAGCCATCTCGCCAGATGCCGGAACACCCACGCCTTTGCGTTCAGGCCGCCTGAAAACTGAAGCGTGCTCCAAAGTCTTGAGCCGCTACGCCAGCGTCGATCAACACCTTCTGTGACGCCGTGCCCTCGTGTACGATGCTCATGCGAGTGCCGACAGCAGTGACCGTCATCCGGCGGCCGTGGGTCGGCGTCCGTGACGGCTGTGATGTTGATTGTCTTCTTCAAGACGAAATACGACTTCGACAGCTTTCTCGTCTTCGATGACTTTGGGGTGCCTTTTCGCATCATCAGCGACGTACCTGGAGTGATCAAGACGTGCATCCTTGTCTGACTTACTTCTTAGCGAAGTACCGGGCATACTTGTATAAAGCCCAATAGCAGGATACGATGTTGATGCATGTGAGTGCAATCTTGTAGGGCGCATAGTACACATACAACGTCATCCACGCGATCCTCTCATTCCGCAGTCGGAGATGTATTTCGTTGAAGATCTGCTTGTATTAGCGCGCATCCGCAAACTGCCGTAATGTTGCCACTCACGGTGACGTTGACGTAGTACAGCATAAAGGTTCCCACTGTGAGATAGCCGCAGAAGGCCGGCCGCACAATGAGCGAGATCAGCAGCATAAACGGTGCAAGCAGATACAGAAGAGTCTCGTAGACCTCTTGCCATATAAAAAGCTTCGCACCGATTTCCCAGAAACCCAGCTTCCAACTTGCGACGATGTATTTCAAGTTGTAGTACATGCCGTTGACAAAGAAGAAGTCTATTGTGATAGTCAGTGTCATCACAGAGTTCAGCTATCTGTCTTTGCGACCTACTCCACCTGTAGAAACGCTGTTTGAAGACTGTCATCTCCCCAAAACCACCGCGGCTGCCGCCGCGGGCGGCGAAGAAGACGTCGGTAGGTGTCTCGGTCTCAACGAAAATGGCACTGCACATAATTATCCGGCAGCCCAGCTCTCGCGCAACGTGTCCAAAGAACCAGTCTTCCGACACGCTGAAGCCCGGGTGCGTGTGAAAAGTCTGGATCAGAAACCTTGTGTTCCATAGCGAGATGGCTCCGTGAGGGAAGGTCGCGGAGCCGATGACCCCCGCGAGTTGTCGCTGAAGCCCACTAATCTTGTACTCGAGGTCCTGCGCTTGCTGACAGAAAGTTCCTCGAGACGAGTTCGGGCCAACAGACTTGATAGTGTACCCAACACACTGGATCTTGCCTTTCATGCGGTCGCTGACTATGGGAAAGTTGGCCGGGAGGGCGCAGTCGTCGTCGATGAGCAAGACGTTCTCGAAGTGCTTTGCAGCGTAGAAACCTACAAATTGCGCAACAATCTTGCCGCCCACCGGGCACCATATGTGGTTGACGCCATATGGCCCGCAAACCTCTTCGGTATCGTCCAGAGGTGTCGGGCTGTTGCCATTCGCGATGACATAAATGTGATCAGGTGGAAATATCTTCAGCGCGGCCACCAGCGTGGGTCCAATGATCTTGGTGCTCTTGTAGCAAGGGATCAAAAGGGCAGTGTTGTGTACGCCCGGAGTCTTGGTAGCATCAATGGCGTTGAGATCCCGTGGCATGGGCGGCTCCTTCTCGAAACTAGAAGTCGTTTTGATCAGTATACCTGATTTTTACTAGTCGAGAGTCTGACGTACAGCATGAACAGTGGCGCATACGCATATAGAGAGCCAAGCCAATCATGATCGACCATGTTCCTGGAACGACAAACTTCTAGGGTCAAGTCAGCATTTACATGCCGGCAGTAGAAAGGGATGTACCTCCTTCATCGTACTCAGTACTCACGTTGCCCACCACCCAATACAGCCACCACACCGCACCTTTCCACAACGGAACGCCGACCAGGACGAAGTAGATGAACAGGATCAGGATGAGGTATATCGTGTACTCGAACACTGTCTGCGCCCATTCTTTTCGTTGAAAGGTTTGGCCCTTCGTTTTGTCTTGCTCATACAGATTCGCCAGGCTTGTTCTCCGAGCAGCATCAGCTAGCCCAGCAACGGCCGTGTCGGTCACGTTAGTAATTGCTTCTGTTGTTGCATGCAGGACGGAATTCCGTCGAATCCTACTCAAGACCGTGCCCCTTCGTTCGAGACCAATCGACATTCGTGACTTCAGCGGTCCGATACCCGTCCCATAAATGCTCTCGGTTTTCTCGTTAGGCACGACATACGCCGGGTCTTCGAATGGCGAGTCGCCAATTATGTAATTCGAACAGTCAAAGGGCGACTTCTCGTCGAAGATCCGGTTCTTATTGGCCCGGTTCAGATCGTAGCTGCTTAGTTTCTGAAACAATATTGAGTCCCCGGACAGTTCGCCAGGAAATGTCATAAGGGCATTATAAATGTCGGAGTCTGGGCGTTTCCCATGAGTCTTGCGACTCTTCGACGTATGCCATGAGCTCCGCGCAGCGACCGAAGACCCTTGGGTCGACGAACTTCCAAGCGTCGCACTCGACGCTTGTTCCCGGAGGGTTGGCAAGCTAGTCTTCCGCAATAGCTCCCTCGGACCGGCGACCGTAAACGGATTTGCCCGGCTGTCGTCTCCAACATCCCGGCTCCGTGCGAGTGCACCGATAGCGATGCTACTGGCGCGGGCGTGGATTCTCTCAACAGCTGCATGCTGGTCGCGGGCGATGCTGGCAGCGTCGAAGCTTCGCCGGCTGTCCGTCCGATTTTTCGAGACTTGTCTCTGGCGCTCGGGATCTGGGTCCCATGCGTGGCGGCCAACGAAAAGCTCGAGTACATGGGCTGGCACCACGATATTCGCTACTCCTGTGAAAGCATCATTGCTGTCGGCGGCACCAAGTTCGAGGTCGTTGGAATTGATTGGTACTAGTTGTATTGTATCGTTGGTCGGAAGCGACGGTATCGCTGTGAACTGTAGTCGATGAGATGTTGCTCTTGTTAGTAAAGCCATATACGTCCTTGCCCTCTGGGGAGAGCAACACCAGTCGGTTTTATGATCACAATGGACAGTCATGTTAGTATTGAGCCTGCAGCTTGCGGCTTGCGTTACTGATCTGACAGTGTACTTGACTGCCTCCTGAGACATGACGCAAGCATGAACCCGGTCCGAAGAGCCTACCATTCCTCCTTGTCCCGCGGCTTTTAGGCTAGCAAGTATTGAGCTTCGCAACTCGCCACTGTGGTTGCTGTCCACCTCTGCTACAGCTAGAACCGCATGCATTGCTGCCGCAGACCCATTCGAAGCACGTAGTCTATACCACCTGATGTGTCATTGTCTGTCTGTTAATATACCAGAGACGACCCGGTCTGGCATAAGTATCCACACCTGCGTGTTTAGAAAGAGCCGTAGCGGTGTTGTTCGGATTCTGCGCACGGAAGTAGTTGGCTGCAATAGGTGCGCCGACCTCTACAAACATAGCATCGACGGAGAAGTTCATGCGGGCATAGACTGAGACTGGGTTGTAGCCACGGCCTGCATCCCAGGACGGAAGCGTGAAGACGTCGGGCTGGGGTAAGAGGTAGCAGGCGTAGGTGTGAGCGATGTCATTCAGCCCGGTCATTGGGCCGCCTGGAAGTTCTGTATGGTAAGCTAATGCATGTTTTGAGTTGGGTAAGGTTGTGACGAGGTACCATAAGTGCCGATTAGAGGAGACGACCAGACAAACGTGCCATCGTTCAGCTGCGTTGAATTTCCCGGGGTGCGGAGTAGCCTTTGTTAAGACAATGCGAGAGCTTTGAGGTGTATATGCAAATCCGACAGTCGTCGCGGCTTGTCGCTCATCTCTTCGCGGAAGCTGGCATGTGTTTCCACAATTCTTTTTGATTGTCCGACTGTTAGTCACCACCGACTCCTGGTCCACACAGATATTGTGTCATTAGTGGCAGTCGCATCAATGTCGGTATCGCCTATGTGCCGCCCCAAACTTTCATGTGGCTGTCCTGATTTCCTGTTTGCTTTGGGCGTAACTCAAGAACAAGGTACACGGACTCCTTGGAGGCTTTACTCACTAGCGCGTAGTATAGACTGTGTCTGTCAGTTCGGTGAGGCTCCGGAACTATGATTGCTCCTCGTACTGCGTGGTTTTTGAGGTGGCTCGTCTGCATTACAAGCCGTAGCTAGGTCTTTCTGCGGAAGCCGCAATGGCTGTCCGCACTGTTGTAGGTGTTGTCCAAATCTTGATCAATCTGAATGTGCATCGTAGAAGGGAGATCGCGTTGACGGTTGTGTCGATGGGGAGAGGCGTGTTGCCTGATGGTTTGTGGTGTCTGCAAGCCCTAGCTGACAGCTGTATCGGATGCTGCTGTTGGCAAAAAGGCCGTCGAATACTAAACTTCACAAACAACGGGTCCTTCCGAGAATCCCGTTACTCACACCCGAAACCACGTGAAGGTGTCTTAATTATCTGTGTTTCATGACTAATCTCAAAACCCCCTGTCGAGCGGCCGTTAATGTACAGGGTTAGTGCGGGGCGCTTCCTTGGCATTCGTACTGACCAAGAAGCTCAGCTTTCTCTTCTAAAGTAGCAGCAACAGCAGCTCAGAGCGCATACTCTCCAACATCTTGTCCCCCTTTCTCTCTTTACCTCACCTCTGCGATGGACACGTTACCAGCTTTTTTCAAAGGCGAGCTCTCAGATTATTCTACGGACAAGCTTCCCGATTTCGTTCCGATTGGGGCATCGCCAATGTTGAGTGCTGCCGATGTTCAAAAGTTGTGCCAATCGAGCGATCCACACATTGCAGCAGCCGAAGCGCAATGCAGAGCGGGTAACACCACGTACGCTTCCGCTAGAATTGATCAACTCGTCCAAGACGGGACACCTGCCGAGAGTCTGCAAATTTGTCTACTAGAAGCTACATGCTCTGGAGATACGGCTTTAGTCCGTAAGCTTCTCTCGCTTGGAGTGCCTGTCAATATGAATCTGATGGAACCGGCTATCAAGAGACGTTCTTTGGATCTCTTATTACTATTCCTGGAGTATGGTTTGGACATCAACAAGGAGGTTGAATGGTGCTTTCCTCCGCCTTTGTCGTAAGCGGCTATCACCTATACCCTTTTATGACATTTACTGACTACTTTTAGGCTTGCGCTTGACACAGAGGCTGACGAGCTGGTGATCGCGTGGTTTCTTGATCATGGCGCAGATCCAGACGCAAGATGCCAGATGGACATGACGCCTTTGTCCATTGCGATGCAATTCGCCCCGCTCTCCATCATAAAAATGCTCTTTGTCCACACATCAGCACCTCAAAACGGCCAGCTACTTCACTATGCAGCCCGGCGGACCTCTCGTGACAGCGATGAAGTCATAGACCTCGTACTCCAGCACTGCAAGAATCTTGAAGTGAACGACATCATGTACCACAACCATGCCTTTTCATTCGAGATTCGCAAGTGTGTAGGTCTTGGCACAGCGCTGCATGAGGCTGCAATTACCGGCACTTCAGACACAGTTCGCGTGTTGATTAGCCGTGGCGCTGATACAACGACACGCGACACTTGTGGACAGACAGTACTTGAGGCTGCGGAGGCGTTAGGCAATCAAGAAGTATCGGAACTGCTTCGTCGGCTCTCTATGGGTTAGTGATGTAGGCTGCGGGGCCGCAGGAGGGAAATGTCAGGATGAAGCTTTCATTATAGCTGATGTGAAAATTGATTCAATATACTGTTCTGATGCAAGACTGCGTTCCAAAATTCTTGATTCTCAATTCACACTTCCTCCGCCTTTGTTTGCATTGTTGTCATGAACGTTTTCGCTACGATACCCCGAAATTTGTAGAACAGAGCATGACAACAGCCATCGAGGCTGTTCAGGATAATAGTATGGGTAGAGCCTCAAGTGCCTTTCCTTCCTCATATACCAGAGTTCCAGCCGATATGCAAATAGATTGCCAGTGATCATTGTTGGACCAGGCTTCACCGGTCAGGCTCTCAGCTCACACAGGTTGCATGCTTCGCCCTGGCTTTGGCGTAATCATGTGACACGGGCGTCGAGCCTGTGGTCTTGGCTGCCAGGCTCGCTATTACTGCAGCTTCACTATAGCTGGCAGTATGACGTGTTGGGTCATTCAGTCACAAGGTGTCTGACTCTGTTTCTCCGGCTGACGTGCAACGCCGGGACGCGCCGTCCGTCGAGCGGTGTTGCGACTGCTCCTTCTGTACGACATTCACAAAATGTGCAACCAGTGCCGAGACTGTACAATCTTGTTGTAGGGCACTGACTATCTTGCGAGCAAGGAGTTGCTGACAAGAGATCTGCGGAGTTTGCGCTACTGACACGGAGAGAAGAAGAATGTGCTCGATCGGATGAGTCCGCCTTCGCAAGGTGTCAAATGCGACACATGTGACACATGTGATACATGCGACACATGCGGCACATTTGAGGTTCACCTCTCCTGTGTCTTTCTCAAGAGATAAATATGCCATTCGCTTCGTGATTTAACTCACTTCAGCTACAAGCGCATAATCAAGGTCCACTCCATTGGCTCCCGAAATCACGACCTAGAACGATATGGCGGTGACTCTGGTTGAGGTTCGCAGAAGAGCTGATACCACAATGGTACCGATGAACCGCGTGGGGTCTGGTCGATGGTCTTCTACTCTACAATTTTTGGCTACGGAAGGGTTGAACGGATGTTCTGCGGTAGCCATCACTTCCGAGCAGGCTGGCATTCTTGCTCATATTGCTCGCGAACGGAAACCGCATCCGGGGATGAGAACCTTCGTACCGTCATGCAGCAAGTTATAAGCTACAACAAAGTCGTAGAGCACTCGAGGCGTGATATCCTGAACGAGCTTGAGGTCCGCTTCCCGAGAAGGCTGAGACCTCCGGACTCGACGTCGGGACTCGCTTCGTTTTCGCTCTAAGATGGACGTGGTGCAAGTCAGAAAAATAATTAGATGGAGGCGAACTGTTCGGGAGTGTAAACTTTCGCAATGACCGAGCGGTGATGGTGAAACGTGTTTGACATCTTTTATTCAGCGACTAGAGAGTGTCCGCGCCCAAAATCTCATCCATTGTAGCATCTGAAAAATCGTGAGGCACCCCATCCTGCGTGTTCGGCATCGTTCAGTCCGCAAACGTGTCGTGTACTTCTCCGAGAAACAGTGACCGTTCTACCAATGTTGACTCGACCTTGTGGGTGATGAGACGTTCCACTGGAAACCTTCGGCAAAGTGAAGCAGGATCGTTGTCGAAGCTTCATGACGAAATTTATGGCTGTCAGCCTGGCCAGGAGACTGCAAATGTATGCGATGATTGCTACATTTTCTGCCAGCGAACCGTCCTGCATTTTGGGTTTCGCGTCACACTCAAAAGGGTGATACAGGATAACCTTACGTCTATAGAGTTTCCTTAGATAATTGATACAGTAACGTTACTTCCTCTGTTCGTACACTTCGCAACTCCCACTGGCGAAGAGACCGTTATCAAAAATGTTGCACTGCTACTTCAGACAGGCAGATTCTCAGACCTCACTCTGGTATGCAAAGATCGGCGGTTTAGGGTACATAGGGCGATCGTCTGCTCAAGATCGCCAGTCTGGGCTGCTGCAGCCGAAGGAGGTTTCAAGGTCAGCACTACGCCAGTCGAAGCGACCACGAAATTGCCAAGCTCACCGGAGGAATTAGGAAATGGAAACGAAGATAGTTGAGGTGGACATTGTCGATCCCGATACCCTACATCGAGCGCTCACGTACCTTTACACGGGCACATACGGTGCAGATGTCCCAACTTCCAATGCAGTCGCCTTGGACTAAGAGCACAACTCGATTCTCGAAGCCTCGGGCGTTGATGTCTTGACCGGCACCAATGACAATGCGCAAAATCACTCTGACGAGAGCGACCTCGACTCAGCTGATGCTGCAACACCATCAGCGCATTCTCAAGCGCAGCCTACGCTGCCAGACACAGAGGTCACTGTTCAAGAGGAATCACCCGTTGTAGCGGATGGAGGTGACGATTTCAAGAGTGACGACAATTGCGATCATGCCATCGAAGAGCGAAAGTCTGGGCGCAGCAGCGCGAACCTTCGGGTGCACACGCTGGTCTACATTTTGGCAGACTACTATCAGGTCCCCGATCTCAGACGCTTGGCAGTTAACAAATTCGCAGCTGCTCTTGATATGGAGGATGAAGAGGGTCTTGGTGATATATGTCATCTGGTGTATAGAGTTGCGCCGTCGACTGCATGCGACTTACGCTCGTGTCTTTCCAACGCCATTGCCGTTAATGGTCGAACATTGAACAAGGACAAGACTTTTATGGACGCTGTCCTTGATCTGCCCGAGCTCCTGCGGGATTGTTTCTCGGATCTTGTTAGTCATTATCAGACCGCCTTTGCAGAAAGAGATGCTGCAATTAGCGCGTCGCTGAAGGCGGAGGATGAGTCAAAGGATGCAGATGTCAAGGGCCAGGTGGAAAAGGAAAGGGTCATTGCACAAGTCAACCAGGCCCGGCGATGCAGGCATTGCGCGCTTGAGAACAACGTTCGTTTTGAACAGGAGACGTCGCATTTTGGAAGATCGGAATACTCTTTCCGTTGTAGGTGTCGGACCAGGTATTAGGGAGCCCGGTTTCACGGGCCACCGTCTTCGACGCCGTTGGATATAGTGTAGACCTGGTATTCTTACGATCACGGACAGTGATGCATAGGGGTGTACCCACCAGAGTTGAGCCAGCTCAATGTCCCAGTGGAACCCAGTGAGAAGGTTGTGGTGATCGATCCGGGTTTCGTGCTGGGTGCGAACATCTCGTACGATACGCCTGGGGAGGTGGAGTACGTATATACCATGCCGTGGACAGTGGCAGTAAGGTTCCCGTTGTTGACAGCGTAGATGGGGCTCATCGTGCAGTCATTGCTCATCGTGCCGTTGGCATTGACGTAGAATGTGCCAGACTGCCGCTTATGGATCTTTCGCTGATCGGGCGATTTACCGGGATCCATCCGCACTGTGAGGACGTAGCGGTTCACAGCGACTGTGGGTGTTGGATTTGTTGCGAGTGTTGACCGTGTACTCCCAATGGGATCCACCGACGTCTGTCGATTGGTATATGTGAACGTCGTGACCCCGTCGAAGCTGGTAGGTGCGTTGCTGACTGTGACTCCGACGTCTGGTATGGGGTAGAAGGTCGTATTTGTTTGGACGTAAATGTTTATTGATACCGCCTGCTCGTACACGGTCTCGTATGGTAGTGGGGACCCTGGAGCGGCCAGACATGCCTGCTAAGCAAGCGCATGTCTTGTGAGAAGGAGTGTGCAGGTTGCGAGGACAAGATGTCGCAATTCTGGGATGGAAAGCCACATCCTGAAGCGCCAAAGGTACGAAGAGGTAGTGAGATTGCTATGAAGCCAAGGATATTACACAAGCCAACGAGTGTGCGGGAGCGAAAGTATCTGGGTAAAACGAGCGACGGGTGAGAACGAAGGGCGTCCATCGGCCCGTGGTACGGCATTGGCGGTATAACGACTTTGCTGGCCCAGACAGTGACCGTTGGCCCGGTGAAGCAAGGTCCTGCTGTTGCGCGACGGTTCGCGTAAGTCTCGCCACGAAAAATGTGGCGCCGTATCGGCATCAGACAGAGATCTTGTTAGTACTCGACGACTAAATCTGTCCATATCGGCGTCCTCGGCATTCCAGGGCCTCGCAGCATTCCGGGCCGAAGAAAGTCGGAGCCGGTTGTCATGGTAGCTGTCATGGTCAATCGGCAAGCATGCCTCATAATCATGATTAAGGAGTGAAAGTGAAAGAGGACGCAATAAGACCGTGCTTGAGAAGGAAAGGTTGAGAGCTTGACCCTCGACCGGATCTTGTGCATCCGGCCTTCACTTCTAGCAGCTGTGTTGAAGTCTCTTGCCGGTCGATAATGCCCCATGCAACGCTCAAAATACGGTATGCGCGAATGGGAGGTGAAGGACATACTACACATGCTGTTGTGCTCTTGGCTGTAACTGAAGAGAATGTCTGACAAATAAGTATGGATCTGTTGTACAGCACCGTAACAGGTCGGACTAGCCGCGACACTTGGATGCTTGTCGTTGCGTGAGGTCATGTCCATGAGGCTGTCAAGAGTAGGAGAGGCCCCAAATACTAGCCATTTGGGTCACACTGGCTCCGGAGATGTGACTGCCACAGTCACCGAGCAGGGCGTTTGGTGCACCGTATAATCGTAAAAGGAGCACGACGGCGCTGGACTTTGCCGAGGGTCGAGTTTTGGTGCGCGCCCTCAAGGATGGCTTCCGGGTGGTCAGTGAGTGACTCGCAAGGCCTCAGAAACGAGAGTGCAGATTTGCTCGCCGATCATCGACTGACCGGCTAGGCAGTCTTTAGTCGGTGTCTGCAGGTCTTCTGTTCTCATGACCGGCAGAAATTCATCCCTGCGTCGTGGACTCACCAGCCAGGTTCCTCGTAGAAGCGAAGAGGACCCAAGGCGGTTCAGGCTGCCACGACTTCTTCTCTACACAACTCTCGGAGGGTGGCGAATAAGCTGCATCCCTCGCCGTACGGTCCGCAAGATAGGCGCTTGGCAAGAGTCAGACCTGTCCAGCGTCCATTTCAAGGACGAGTCCAGTCGTCCAGTACGCGCCAATTGTGTCGTAGTTGCCGCAGTGAGGCCCTGAATACCTCGCGCGAGAAAGGACACACAACGCAGAAAAGTTGACGTCTTCTTCCACCCTTCCGGTGGGTTTCCGATGCTCGTTGCTAGGGACTCTCGTGCGCACTGTCCAACTGTTCACCACGACTTTTTTTAGCGCGAAACAGGGGTGTTTTTGCAATAAGCTGAGAAGGACCTCGGGAGGTCCTTTTCAGCTTATTCGACGAGTAGTTCGCGAACTCCTCGCTTCAGATAAGCTGAAAAGCTGAGAAGTAGGTATTCAGGGCCTGAAGCTCCAGAGCCATTGGATTCAGGTCCACCGGTCCGCTCTGATTTCCAGCTTCACGTGGGGGAAGTCGTGGCATGGTGTATTGGCAGCACAGTGGCTGGCTATGGATCCACCTCTGTCCAGACAAGATCATACGAGCAGGTCACATATAGGGGCGAGCGGTTGCTGTGTCTCTGTAAGTGATTGAGTGTCAGTCGCGACTCTCGAAGTGAGATCGTCTGTGGGCCGCGGCATGTCGCCATGTGGTGAAGATTTCGATAGCACGCGACGATAGGTCCAAGAATAGCGCCGCCACGTTTCGAGTGACTGCCGTGGAGCTAGTCCTACAGTAGCGCCCGAGGCGCCGTGACGATCTCGACGACATGTCTGGGTGAATTCGAGTTCGCGCCTCAACAACATCTCCTGGGGCGATCCACAGGACCCTGTACGATAACTTATTATGGTCTGCGTATGACACCCATCGTATTCGGGTCCTGCACGTGAGATCCTGCTTGCCAGCGAAATCGCAAGATGTGTTGGACTTTGACGAACTGACTGACGCAGGTGGGGTTCCAGATAAGGCAGCATAAAGTGCAGCAATTGACGGGCCCGCCGCACGCACGGAGACGCAGGAGGCATGCATCTCACACCAGCGGGACAGCAATAATATTATTAGCATCTCACTATAAAATGTTGACACTCGACAGCTGCCGCCATCCAGCTGCTGCAGCGCTACGGCGGTGTCGCATTGCCCGAGACGGGATGGTCGAGAACCTAGACCGACGATAACATTCGTCATGACAAACTCCAACTGCATGTGATTTCCAGAACCTCCGCAGCGCTCTGGAAAAGCATCTTATCACACGCCGATCGAAGCTCATTTGCTGTCTACGATTGCACCAGTGTCCATACCCCTCTTGTGATGTCGTGAGTTAAGCGGAATGAATTTTGAGGAGCTCGCCTGATGGGCACAGACCATGCCCAGCCGAGCTCGGCAGGTGCCGCTGCAGGGTCGGCCGCGCGATATCCACTTCCAGAAGGTCGAAGCACCGGATGCTCCCGATGTTGAATCTTTAAGTTTGGATCAAGATCGGTCAACCTAGGCGGGAGCGTCCGAGAGAGCAGCGGGTCTGCAACTCGCACAAAGCTTGGCGACGTCCCACGTGGCATGATTGCCTATTACAGCGATGACTCTCTCCTCGTGACCTCACATTTGGCTAGCCCGCCTTGGCACTCGGACCGTTTCAGGCCTCGCCACTCGTCCGAGTCAGAGCTCCTGCCTATAGTGCTCGTCGCCGCTAACGCGACTGGTCCGGTCCGAGGATCTGGTCTGGCTCCCCGGTACCTTTTTCATTATGATACCTTGTCATGCTGAACAAGACAGGATCGACAGGTCCCGACGGCTAGGTAATACGGTGCGCTAACAGGATCTGCAGAGTAGTCCGGAGGTGCACTGTTGCATCGAGCCCAAATTCTCCATACTCAGGGCGGGAAGTGATAAGGTATACTATGGGATCGATTCCTCGTCTCAAACCGGTCCGTGCGTCCCTACCTCCCTCTCTCTACCCTTCCTCGCTGCAGACTGGACACTCTTAGACCTCTGCGTCTACGTACCTTCGTTACGAAGCGTCTGTCAACAAACACCTCTTGTTGCGGCTTCACTCTCTCGCTCTCACGCCTTTCCGGCGCACTCAGTAGTACACCCAATCCGCAAGCCATACGGCACAGATTCGGACAGCCATGGGTCTTTTCTCTTACATGAAGCCCAAGGGCAAGGCGCAGGCAGACACCGCAGAGATGACCGAGAAGCCAGCGATGCCTTCCGGTATCATGACTCCATCAGCAGCACCCTTCGGTACACCAGCTTTCAATACTCCCGGTAATGCATCGCCAATGGATTCACGACCAGCTTCCCAATACCCCAGCGGTGACTTCAGGAGTTCGGACCTGAACATCAATGAGCTCAAGTGTGATGTGATGGTGAATTGGATGTACCAGCAGCAGATGGAGCGACTGTGGACTGCCGGCGGCCACGACGAGGGAGTCATGCTGAAAAAGGGTCGCGCACAGTACACCTGCTGTCCAGCAGACCTGGTCGAGGAGCAATATGGGCTGTTCAAGAACGTGGAGGCGCTCAACGTGAGGGTATGTCGACGTCGCTTTTCAAAGTCCTGTTGCGCACGTTACTAAGCATCGCAGGCTGCCATGACTGTCAACACAAGAGTCATCAAGCTCTTCCTTCACAGCAATGACAAGGCCTACGTACCTCTCAAAGGCGGGCTTCGCCTCCAGGTCCTTCCCGATATTTCCTATCTGCCCCGTTGCCAGAAGCATCAGTTCGCCGCCTTCATCGCGGATCGCGGCCTCCTGATCGTGTGGGACGATGAGCCGAAGCACCTTCTCGACCGCGCTTCACAGATCGAGAAAGCCCTCATGGAGATGATCTGGGAAGGCGGAGACGAGGAGGAGGATGAGAAGAAAGATAACGGCAGCGTCATGGTACGCGAAGTCGGCTCCGAGGACGAAGTGGAGTTGGGCACAGTCGAGAAACCTCGCAAGATCGTGTTCCTGATGCCTATTACGTCTGCCTTCACGCTCGGCCTGACGGTCTTTGCTGTCGGCAGCGGATGGGCACGCATCGCCTTGGAGACGTACGTCGATGGTAGCTACCTCCGCATGGCCTTTGCTCTCGTCATCCCGCTACAGATTTGGCTTGCTCTATTCTTCTTCCAGGCTTTGGTTGGCAACATTGCTCAGCTCATTGGACCTATCTCGCAGATGAGCCACAACTCCAAGTACTACTCCGGCCAGAAACCCAAACATCTGCGCCGTGATGCCGGCCCGCTTCCTCACGTCACAATCCAGAT
>JASUXV010000088.1:0-17708 GCA_030411845.1 Friedmanniomyces endolithicus | reverse complement strand
AACACGGTATGACTCAGCTCTTTCCATCAGGCGGAGCTTCAGCTCCGCATCCAAATCATTGGCTTTGTCCATAGTAAGCGGCTATGCGCTGCTCTGCGAAGGAGCCTCGCGCGAACGGTGAGCCAGTTTCCAGAAATTGAAGTGCCCAAGGGTATGGGCAAGCAGGCGTGTGTGTAATGCTGGCAGCGGGCGGTATTCGCGGGTCAACAGGCGGCAAGGTGATGACAGAGTCGCAGGAGCAGCGGGAAGGTCGTGCGTTTATTATTTTGTGTGGTGCGAATGCGTGGTGCTCGATCTTAAGCTCTCTGATCTGGTCTGCCGAGGACTGTGGTGCGGAACTCGTTGCGAACTTATCGACGTGTCGCGTCCATCATGTTGAAGATCTCTTTGCACTGGGCAACTTTCGCCCCGCTTCGTGCGGGCAAAACTTGGCCTGTGCAGCGTGCCGTCGTTACGGCCCGGCTTGTGACGTTGTGTTAGAGGTTGTCGTGCGTACAATGCAGGCAGGGCAGACCCCGATCCGGCCTGGCGCCGCCGCGTCTGGCTTAGCATGATGAAGGGGAAAATTGAATCCTCACGTCGCAATTCTTGATTTAAGGACGAGGACCTGATCGTTCCCGCTATCCCTCAAGTATCCCTCCCCATCCCATGTTCCGAGGGGCCCCACAGTCCGTTGCGCACCTGTGGAGCCTCTTAGACCTGCCGCTGACAGATAGTGCCAAGTTATCCGGCCTTGACGTGGTCCCGTGCGACTTTAGCATAAGCGGAGTCTACCAAACCATGCTCTTTCACGACATGCGCACGCAGATTCTTTGGAAATGCCATCTATTCTACGTTCGTCGAATATTCCGAGCGGTCCGACTGAGACTCCTGGTCCCCAAGCGTCTGATGTACGCGAAAGCGTGTAGCTATTGGTCTGTATCGATCGCTTGGTACTTCTTGAACCCTACGGAACTCCCACATGATAGGAACCAGTCTATGTCTAGGTAGAAATGCGGATGAGACTTCGGGTGGACATGTGACGATTGCACGGCCTTGCACTACTTCAACCTCAGGACGTCCGCCGGAAGCCCGTCTCTTAAGAGGGTCTAACCGGACCAGACCTAGACCCCCCAAACGAGACGCTGCCTTGCGCTCAAAGGTGATGTCGTGCATGGGTGCGGCTTCGCGGCGCTGCAGGCAGAACATGTATGGCAGTAGTTGGCCTTCCCATAAGCGAAGCATTCGAGGCGACAAGGCCTTCTCGAGTGGTCCTTGTTGATCGCCGAGCCACGGTGTCGTCGTGCCGTTGTTCTCGACCAGCCTCTCATCATGTGCCATCTCTACATCCTTGAACAGCAGTATCATGCCGTATTCGTCCCATTTATTATACTCGGCAAAGACCGTCTTCGCATCCTTGAAAGCTGTTTCCATTCCACTCCAATCATGCATTCGTTGTACAGCTTCTCGTAAGGATGGTAAAGATTCGTATGCATCTGGTCGATAGTTTTGTATGGTATGATTGATTGCACGTAGATGTAGGTCGCTTGGCTCGTTAGCAGAATTTTGCAACTAGGTGTGACAACCAACATTATATAGGCTTGTCTCAGACACCTCGAGCGACATAAGATCCCGCTTTGTCCTCTACACCTATACAGCGCCCATGCTTGCACAGGAAGAGCAGCGTCAGCGGAAGCGAGGACGCGATCAACTCGCCAGCGAAGAGTGTTCCACGCTTGTCCGTGCGAAAAGGCAGAAGAGAGGCTCCGATAATTATCCTCCCGCGGTCTGGGACAATTTGTCTAAGATCACTCTTACCCGCAAAGCATTGAGAGAATTCGACCGTCGAACACGAGAACACCGGCATCCGCAGGCCGCCAGAGGCCAGAAGACTACACGGCGAATACTGCGATCGGACGCACGACGACTTCCGGACTTCGCCAGCAACGGCGGTCCAGATCTCAGCCCGCTGCGAGGAGTGAGTATGCAGTGATGATTATGGGGAGAGACGCTGAGTAAAAGGTGCAGTACGCCGAGTTACCGGTTGCGAACCCCGCCATGAACAAGAGACAGCATGACTCTGGCCTGGGAGAAAGCAGTTCCACTGGCAGGACCGGCAAAACTGGCACAACGGGCCCATATGACCCTCAATTTGCGCAGTTACTTATCGATAACGGCGCGTATCCCGATGGACATGAAGACTCGGACGGAGATGCTCCCGAACCTAACAACAAAGAGGCGCTGCTGGATGGCCTCGTTCGCAGCCGAAGCTCTTTGTCACCATCCCGATTCGACGAAGCCGCCTTCAAACAATACCAAAGAGCGAACCGCGCTGCGCACGACGAACAAGCGGTGATGATGGACGTGATTCCCACAATCAGAGGCAATACTGGGACCAGATTCCACAAATCTAATAATACGCTGTTCAACAACCTGATTGACCTTGCTCCCGGCATCAGGAAAGCGCAACCTGATATGTACGATGGCGCGAGACCAGCGGAGATCGATCTGGCTGTCCGTACGCATTTAAATGGGTACATCATCCCGTCCACCTCGACCAAGCGGCCGGCAGCGCCAAACCACCTCACAGAGGTGAAATGCCCGTCTGGCCGCTCGGACGTGGTGCGACGACAGGCGACGTACGCTGGGGCGATCGGAGCGCGAGCCATGCACGAGTTACAGAACTTTGGTAACGACCCACCCGTATACGACGGTAATGCTTACACCCTTGTACCAACGTATCACGCAGAAGGAGGTTTGCTCAGAATGTACGCCACGCATCCGACGCAATGCGCGACCGGGCGGACGGAGTATCACATGACTCAGCTCCGCTCGTATGCGATGACAGATTCGTCAGATACTTTCCGCCAGGGTGCTGCAGCATTCCGCAACTCCAGAGATCTGAGCAAGGAGTATCGTGATCGCTTCATCGCTGCCGCAAATGCTACCGCGGCGGACAGACCAGCACCCATTGCCACACCCTCCACTGGCACTGCAAGCGGGAGTCCTACCTCCTCAAGGACTCTTGTGGCATCGTTCGAATCCAACACAACCACCGAGGGGTCTCCGCTTGAAGTCGAGGAACCTCTTCAGCGTCTGCGTACGCGATCCGCAGCAGCACCGAACACCACCGAAAGCACGCAAGGTCGCAGGAGGCAGGCACCGCATCAGGAACCGCAAAGCGGCTCTTCATCTGTCAATCTCCCACCCTCTTCTAACAATGATGCCGGATACATCTGGCACGGTTATGTCTTTAGGCGCCTTCGTGGGGGCAATTACGTGTTCAAGTGTATAATAAACGGGATGCCACAAGTTATGAGAGCTCGATGGGTACCAGGGCAACCGTACCCGGAGGTATGCTGCCAGAAAGCAAAGGTGTGGGCACAGTCGTCGTTGGACGGTCATTCGTTGCGGATCTTTGCGCGTGGAGTGTGGATCATGTTGAATAAGGAAGCGTAGTAATTTTTGATCTCGAGCTCGGGATCTCTGCTTTTTTCCGCTTTCGAGCCGCGCTTTCGTAGTCGCTTAGTGAGTCGTGCTTCTCTCTCAATACATGCCGATACTTCCTATCAACGCGCCCAAGTAACGTGTCCAGTTGACCCCACTGCGCACTCTCGCCCTGCTTTCGTGCCTTCAACAGAGCCGGCCGATCGGCTTACCATGGGAGACAACGCTACGAGAGCGCACCTCGGTGATTGCACCTGTTAGTAGCGTTACTGTTGCGTCGATTACGCTTACGCAACCTTCCAACCCCTCCCAGTCGGTGGACAGCCTACGAGCACCCTTTAGCGCTTATGCAGCACTTGATATGGTTTGTCTTAGTGGGCCGTGACACGTCGTGGTACGGTATACAGAGGATGTGATCGATTGGCCGTGCGGTCCCATAGAGCTGTTCGCGCCAACAAGTCACATCGTCCAATGGTTTGTACGGACAGTTGGCCTATAATAAGGGCGTGCCGTGCGATTGCAAAGACCATAGGATAGATAGACATCTTGATTCACTCAATAGTCTACAATGGCATGCACCGATTGTCGCGCAAAGAAGAAGCGTTGTACCCACGCGCAAGATCCGCTACCAACAAAGCCTTGGAGGTGCGACTTTAAAGGTTGTCAGCACAGCTATTCAGCAGAGAGGAGTCTACAGCATCATAAAAGAGCCGTTTCGCATAGATCGGGACACATACTCGACAGCGCAAACCAACGTACTCCATTGTCCCAACAATCTCACAGACATTTTCAAGGGCCTGTATCAAGATCTTCCTCGGGCCCACCTGATCCAAAGCCTCAAGCACCAGCGCTTGACAGCAACGCCATACTCTCCAAGACAAAAGGATTCTCGTACTTCGGCCCGCGCAAGTTCTCAGAGGCTCCACTCTCGGCTGTGTTCAGCGCCAGACTCTCACTCCGAGACAGGGTTATCGCTGTCGTCGAGCCAAGGGACAATGACGACGAGGAAGAAGAAGAAGAAGAAGAAGACAGCGACGAAGACAGCGACGAGGACCGCGACGACAACGATAATAACCCCGACGAAGATGGCGATGACGACAGCAGCGAACTTTCCTTGCCCTCTGCCTCGGTCAGCATTGTTGTACCTGCTTCTCCAGTATCCATTGCATATGCTGTTCAGGTTGCCTCTTGATGAGCATATATATCGAAGAATATTGTAATTACCAGCTAACTGCTGCCCATATATTTTCGCCGAAGCGGGATGGTATGACGTACTGCCGAGATCGAATTTGGCGGGTCAAACCTAGAATATGTAAATGCCACTCCACGCCATCTCGTATGCTCCAGTCTCTTGTTCACGAAGAAGCAGACTCTCGCTGGGATATTCTCTTCCGCATCCGGGGGATAGCACAAGTGAAACACATCTTTGGCTGGGTGATGTGTCGTCGCCATACAGTACCGTCGAACGTACGGGTGAAACAGAATGTCCAGACCATATCGATTCAAACCCAACGTGAGATCACCGTGAATATCAGGGAGCCCCTCACCATTCAAATCCTGCGTGCCATAAACCTACGTAACCTCATTGCTCATGTTGAACGAGCGATGATAGACAGCGTAAATGAGCAGATAATGTCTGTTAAAGTCATGTCCTCCAACCAGTGCAAAAGCGGGGACCTTAGCATCAGGACCACCAACAGCACCGAGGCGCATGCGCTTCGAACACACGCCGGCGATTGGGCGCACCGGATCGGCGCCGGGGCGACGGTTCGCAACCCAACGTATGGGGTTTTGGCGCATGGCGCACGCACCAGCACAATAATTATGGACAAGTTTGAGGAAGTCAGAGACAACATACTACAGAACAACAGACCGTTTATACCCAAGGCGGAAATTAAAAATATCGGATGGCTGACCAGGACGGCGCTTAGCAAGTCCGCCTCATCGGTGATCATCGAGTTCACCCGATCGGAGGACGCGAACAAGATCATTGAAGAGTGACTGGTCTGGCAAGGAGAGATGTTGCATGCGAGCGGTACGACCGACAGTGTCGTCTCAAGCAGTGTCCGGTATGTAACCATCCACCCAAATAGCCCGATTTCGAAGGACGTCAAACTCAGAATATACGCTGTCACAGTCGAAACGATATCCTTATGCCCATATTCTCCACTCATACGCGGGATACTGAGATACTGGAAAGCAATACGGAACAGCAACGCGAAGGCTTAGTTGACAAGCAGTTCTGCTGAAATATGTGCACCGCCAATCGTGGCATCCATACCGTTTACAAACCATTCGCTATAAAGGGTGGGCACAAAACAGCTTGCGGAAGATCGCCCATCACTAAGGTGCGTGTCCGACCAACAAGGACGGGTATTCGGGGCCCCGCAGTACATGTAACTATGTACTGGAGCCGGGAACGAATCGAGTATGACTATTGGCTGGAGGCCCATCTTCCCAGCAATTTATCTGGATCCCGATTGCTTCCAATATGACCAATCGAAGGGGCCGCTCTCATGCCGAGCGTCATGCCGAGCGTCATCGCACTCTTAAATCCAGGTATACATAACCAAGCGTCATTATCACATATTGACCATCCTGGCGTGAATATATAATACGTAGCCGAAATTCCGCGATAGCGCCGATGGAAAAGAAAGAGCGGGATGTGGTATCACCTCCAAACTTTTCATTTCTACCATTACCGCTATCGTCTCCTCAACCGAAGTCCATGGCGGCGGCTTCCGCAGCAGCACGCTGGAGAGCGGTAGCCGCGCGGGATGCGTCCAACAGCACGTTCGTCTACGCCGTTCACTCAACACGCATTTACGCCCGCCCATCATGCCCGGCACGCCTCGCGCGCCGGGCCAACGTCGAGTTCTTCGACACCCCCGCGCAGGCCGAGTCGGCTGGGTACCGGGCATGCAAGCGTTGCCAGCCCGACGTCGACGTGCAAGATGATCCGCACAGACGGCTGGTGCAGCAGGCGCGTGACACCATTGCTGCGGCCATGGTGTCGTCATCATGTTTACGTGGTCGGAGACCCCGACTACGGGAGCTCGCAGCCAACGCGAATTTGACGCCGAGTCATTTTCATCGTGTGTTCAAGAAGATCGCCGGTGTGACGCCGGGCCAGTATGCGCGGGCCGTGC
Source organism: Friedmanniomyces endolithicus (assembly GCA_030411845.1). Classification (NCBI taxonomy): domain Eukaryota; kingdom Fungi; phylum Ascomycota; class Dothideomycetes; order Mycosphaerellales; family Teratosphaeriaceae; genus Friedmanniomyces; species Friedmanniomyces endolithicus. The sequence goes on along the minus strand of JASUXV010000088.1, from coordinate 11,133 downwards.
AAGACACAAAGAAGGCTGGCAAGGGTGCAGATTTCTCGGACATTACTGGGGAGGGCGATGCCATGTTCCTGCAAGATGTGGACGATCTCGACCACTCGGTCGATCTATGCCAGGCACAACTAGACGCTGCCATCATACCAGACCTTGATTTTACCATGGATGATCTTGTTGACTGGAATCACTTCGACGACACGATGACAAGTGCGAAGGAATCAATTGCTCTGAATTCGGCGTTGAGAGCATGATACGCCCGATGAGCGACGTGAGAATAGTCCGAGTTCGGACGGAGCGTAACCCGTACATAGCAGGACGAGAAGCGGTGGCGGTGGAATTCCGGATGCTGGCGTCTACCGAGTATCTACGAGAGCTGCATCCGCGGGTGTACCATAAGAGAGTGCATGTCTTCACCAGCAATTGGCCGCCCTGCAAGCCACTCGGGAACCGGCACGACAATCTGGTCAAGCGATCTAAGGTAGGATCTAGAAGCGTGTACAGTCGCTCGAAGAATTCAACAATCCGGTCCTGTTCGCCCGATGTCCAGCGACTCCAGGTTTCGAGCTGGGCCGCGAGGCGAAGCGTTTGAATCGTCAATCGCTCGAGGAAGGGTGTTCCGCACACACCACGCTCCGAGCGGCAAAAACAAAAATTGAGAATACACAGCGGCGGAAAAGACGATCTACACGCCGATGCCGTTGGCCAATGGGAGACATCCCAAACGACTGGACCATGCCTCACCTGGACCACGCACCCGACTCATCTACGAGGGCCTCAATAAGCGGCAGACCAGCATCGTGGCGTAGCTCCAGACCGGCATGTCACTAAAGACATAGCTCCATCGGATTGGCGCGACAGAAAGAGACATGTGCGACTGTAGGCAGGGATTCGGCTCCGCAGAGCATTCCCTCTTCCCATGTGACAAGTCTGACGTGATGTGCTGCGACCAATTTTTTTATTTGAACAGTCGGAAACCAAAACAGGGAATTGCCTATGTCCTCGAGATTGTTGGCTTCCTGCTCTGAGCATTTCAACAAGTCATCTTTACTTAATTAGTGTATTGTCTTGACAGTACGAGTTATTTGCTCAGCGTAATGCTTTGTTGGAGATAGAAGGTCGCTCTAATCGCGAACCTGCGATTCAAAGAGTATCTCGCTTCTCGCAGTTCTGTGCCGTCTAGTGAAGAGTTGCATAGCAGAGAGATCAAGACTTAAGAAATTGGCGTTGTGTACGTGTAGGTGGAGGTTGCGGAGTAGGCGGCCTTCCAACCGCTAACGATATTCGACTGCGTAATTGCCTTCTCGCGTGCGTGGATATATATTTGGTCCTTTCAACTCGTCCATTAGTCAAGTCGTGAAGCTACGTCAATCTCGGTGGCCAGTGCACGGGTCAGCGGCGAGAAAACGGTTACGTTAAGATGCTGAAGTATATGCGACGTATGCGATGGGAAGATAAGCAAGTCGATTGCGTGTCTTATAGAGTATATGGTCACGTTTCGCTGTAACATGGCTTCCATGGTTTTACATGCTTAAAAGCCCATGGACACAACCGATGGCGGCGGAGAGACCCCAAAAACACTCAATTGCCGTTATACACTCTTGTCAGCGTGTATACAAGTAAGCTTCGAGCTTGAGTTCTCACGAAATTTAGATAATGCGTTTGAAGATTGGGACTCTATGACAGCAAACTCACCCTCTTCTACGTTAAACATCCGCTCTGGAGCGTACTAGTGGAGGACCAGCTCAGTAACCGCTTCGATCCATATCTTTACCGGACTCGACGCTCATCGCCTTATGCCTTACCCCCTCAATCTTACAAGTCCATACACCTTGGACTTCTAGGTGTCGTGCACGGAAGCGACCAAGCTCGTTTGTGCCATGTGAAGGAAGTGGAAGCTGGAAGCTGGAAGTGATTGCGACGGACTCCTTCAGCTATTCCTTAGCCTAAAGCTGGCGAAACAGGAAAAGAATTGCTTGTAAGATGTGTAGTCATATCCTAGAGGTGTCTTTTCTTCGGCGTTTGATGGAATCTGCATTGGTTCGTGGGCCTGATTGCGTGAATTGCGTCCAGGAATGCGGTGGTGGAGAGATTGGAGGGGCAGCCAATATTAGTGATAGATGGATCATGAAAGTATGAGGAAACAGTGGGTTATGATCCAGCTAACGGCCTTAGGACCTACTGGGACCTTGACATGAGTGCCAGTCTTTGTGACTTTGTAGGGATCATCAGCCTCCTTGGAGGAGCGCTTGACCACCAGGCCAAAGACTAGAGACTGAAAGTTAGTAGCTAAACAAGCCAAATGTTAGTTCAGACTTACCAGAGGGAGAGGCTGCACTTCTTTGATGAGCTCCCATGCAAGCAATCCATGCATGACCCAATACCAACGAAGTCACCATGGGGATCCTCGGCCTGCACACAGCTGCCAGACTTCCCTTCGCCCTTCCTGCGGCCACCACAAACCTTATCACCAGTATGCACAATCCTGCCTTTTGAGATCTGCCCCATAGTAGCTAGCAGGTAGTTGGAGAATTTGGTGACATTCATCTTCTTATTGGTGTTCTTATCCACCTCAAACTCTGGAGCCAGTTCTGGTCTTTGGCAAAGGTAGGTCTTGAGCATCTTGAGAGTACCCTTGCCCAGCTTGTACCCGTTCAGGCTATGCTTCATCTCCTTCAGCAGCTCTTTGGTGTACTCGATCTCATCATTAACTGCCAAAGTTAGCACTGAAATAGATCATTAAGGGATTTGGAAAGCTACTAGCACTCTGAAAACTCCCCATCATCCTCATGAATGCCTTTAAGCTTGAACGTCTGTGTTGCGGCCCTACAAGGTAGTGTCACGGTGGTAGAGCTCGGTGGACTTGGAGGTGAGCGTCAAAGGCACGGTCAGTATGGGGTATACTTCTCCTCCCTGATGAACTGCTCTGCTGGAATCGTTCCTAGGTGTGCGAGGACCTTTCAGTTGGAGATGCAACATGAGTTGAGCACGAACTACATATGAGGAAAGCACGCTTGCTATATACATACGAATTTCGTGTGGCCGCGACTTGCGCGCCATGAGCGCTCAATCGTGGTGAGCGTGCCTGTCGTGCAACTCGCGACGGGCGCGCCCTCGACGAACGTTCGTCGAGGTCGCATACTTCGCGTGTTCAGGTGCGCTGGTGGAAAGCCCCCAGGTTGTCGCGCCTGTCACGTATTTTTTTGGTCCACCTTCCGCATGACCGTAACATTAGACTAATCTTTAGGTAGAGAATTTAGGGTCGCACCGAAAGATAGCGAGAACCTACCTGCATGTCCATGTCAGCTTACAATAATCGATATACGTAGTGGGAAGTGTTTACCAAATGAACTGAAAACGACGAATGAAAAGGTGTGTCCGAGAAGAAACTCAAGTACACCTGCAAGCGTCATAAGAAGCCCGCTCATAAAGTAGAAGGTTCCACTATTTCAAAACAGGTCAGATACGGATGCAGAAATTCCGTGTGTAACGCGTGTCAGCTCACACTGTTGCAGCACCTCCGCCACCTGCACCAGCCCATTCCACTGACTGGCAGCAGAGTGGGCTGACGCTGATATTCATGCACAACAAGCCACGAGACTTGACTTAATGTTTCCTTCATTTCCATACAACACCGCAATAATGTGTGCTTACAGGGGAGTAGGGTTGCCAAGTGTCGACCTCGAGTTTCCGTCCACACGGTCTCGGGGGAACATTGTACATTTTTGTTGAGTCTCCTGGGGCTGGCCCAGCGTTGAACCCCTTCGGTCTCACGATGTCAGGGCCGTCGTCGTGGCGATACTGCGACTCAGAGCGGCGATCCAGATCACTGTTGGCTATGGTCGATCAAGAAACAAAGCGAACAACATCATGAATAAGATGTGCGATTCGGTTCAGGCTCGAGCACGCAAGCTGAAGAACAAGTTAGTCTCGTACTTTTTCCGCAGGCCCTCTATATCGGCATTCCCTCGACTTCGAAGAGAGCTTAGAGGGAAGGGGACGCGCCATCGCGTAGATGCTTGGAATGTCGTTGCGGCAAATACTGGGGACCCGGGATAGGAAGTTGCCCGCACCTATAACGAACGCTTATTGGCCACTTCCATCACATTACACGTACCTCACGCCAACGCTCATTTGTCACTTCTATCACAACTTCCCAGTACAGTATTTGTATCGTTTAAACCTCATCCGTGTTGGGAGCGACCCATATTAACCCCGACGCTCATTTGTCACTTCTATCACAAGAACTTTCTAGATTTAGTAATCATGTGAGAACCGACCCGCAAGTATCGCCGACGCTTACTGGTCACATCCATTACAACTTTCCAGATCGAGTAACGATATGCTCTCCCGACTATCCGGCGTCGCATTAAGCGCGAACGCCTGCTTGTTCCTTCACGCGTTGGGGAATCGCGATCAGTTAGCGTTTCTTCGCTAGACGTCATTACGTAGGTTGACGTCGTTCGGCAACTGGAGAAGATTGTATAAGCTAGGCCACAAGCCTCAGTTTCCGAGTGTAGTGGCCGTGCCTCATCGTCAACGTCCATATTCGTCAGCTTTGCCTGCCGTCATCCATTCTCTTTTACAATGGACCCTGAAGGACGGCGCAATATATCCGACTCCACCTGCGGAAATGCTGCTGGCCGATATGGTCGGCTGGTCATTATCGGTTTGATGCGCTTTAACTCACGTGTAAGTCCTTGCTAAGATTAGGACTAGGGGGCGGTTCAGCGGCCTTTGCAGCGGCTCTTGCGGCTGCGCCTAAAGCTGCAAGCGTTACTATAGTGAACAAGGGCCTGCCGATGGGGGGTTGCTGTGTGAATGTCGGCTGTGGTACGTGCAACGTTCTATGTCGCGAGAATGTACAGGGCGACCAAAACTTACCTTATCACGTAGTACCTTCGAAGTTCCTCATCCAAGCGGCGCACGTTACTAGCCCCCACAATAACGATCCGCCCTTCCATGGTATACACAACGTCACCGAAAGAGTGAGCGATTTCGCGACGCTTACGGCACAGAACCGTGCACTTGTCGAGATCCTCCGGCAGGAGAAGTACGCCAACGTTATCGCAGATTTGGAGAACGTCAAATATATTGAGGGATTCGGACGACTCACTCGAAATGTTGGACAATTGGCTGTTGAAGTCCGCTCTAATCATGAGGACCAGGATCCCTCTGAGGTTCTGCCAGCGGATCGCGTGATCCTCGCCTCTGGGGTCCGTACAAGTCTGCCAAGCCAGCTGGCTGATGGCCTTGCCAAGGTAGATTATCTGACGAACGAGACTGCGTACTTCGAACCGAAGCGACCTGAGACTCTTATCGTACTCGGCGGCGGTTATATTGCACTGGAAGCAGCGCAGATGTTTGCACGACTCGGATCGAAGGTCACTGTTCTGCAGCGATCTGAATTCGTGCTTAGCAGCCTTGAGCGTGAGATAGGTTCCGAGCTAGCACAACACTTCCGAGGGGAGGGAATCGAAGTTGAGGTGGACGTTGATGTCACGTCCGTCACACCCGATGGAGACAAAGTCGTCCTCAAAGGTACGTCTAGAGGAGAGAAGAGGACATTCGCAGCATCCAAACTTTTCCTCGCCGCCGGCCGCCACGCCAACACAGAACAAATCTCCGATTTGCCGATCAAGCTGGCCAATACGGCGCATGGCGGATTCGTCGTCTCGAATAATCTACAAACCTCCATCCCGGGAGTCTACGCAGCCGGCGATTGCGTGGCCGATTCTCCTCAGTACGTTTATACCGCCGCCGCCGAAGGACAGCTTGCTGCGCTCAATGCTTTGGACACACTTTATGGCCAAGAAACAAGGGATATGGACTATTCAGCCGTGCCGTGGGTCGTCTTTACCTCTCCGGCTGTTGCAGGCGTTGGTCTCAGTTGCTCACAGGCTCGCGCCAAGGGCATTGATGCCGAGGCATCTACTGTGCCTCTCCATCTTCTTCCTCGGGCTATTGTACGGCAGGACACAAGAGGGTTTGTCACGCTAATCCGGAACAAAACCGATGATCGAATCGTAGGTGCGCGTGTGCTAGCAGAGGAAGGAGGCGAACTTACAATGGAAGCATCGCTTGCCGTGCGCTACGGGATCAGAGCAAAAGACTTGGCAGCAATGTTTCATCCGTATCTCACATGGAATGAGGCATGGAAACTTGCGGCCCTAGGATTCAACAAGGATGTGAAGACGCTAAGTTGCTGTGCAACGTGAGATTAACAATCTTGAAAGCTGTATACCATTCCGCAGCGATATTGTTGGCCATTCTTGGTGTAGGTAGAAAATAGAGCTCGCATTGTCTCCTGTGAATGATCTGTTGTTCTTGATCGATGTTGAGCAATTATTTCGATTCTGTTCGGCGCCGCCGGCAGCTTGTTTGAGGTGGACAGAATGATATATTCATTAAAGATCTCTGCGGACGGCCAGATCTATCTCCTCTAGCCTCGCGCCATCGTAGCCATCGGGTTTCGCATCGGTGATGCCGGGAGCGAACTTGGCCAGGTTGTTGAACAGCTTGTCTTCCTCGGAGTAGAATGCGGCTCCGGTATTGCCACTGATAGCGGAAACACAGTCGTCATTACCTTGACTCGCTGCTCGCTGCACGGTTCCGGTCTTGGAAGTCCTCAAAGGCACCTTTAGAGAATTGCGAAGGTGACAGTGACGGTCGTGGTTGCGGCAACCTTCGACAGATGTCTTCCGTATGTTCGGTACCCATTCGGGTATACGTCATGTTTAATCAATAGCTGTTCAAACTGCGCGTCATACGGGCCAGTCGTGCCAGTCTTGCCCGTAAAGCTGCTGCTTGCCAGGCCTGACGGGAAATGTCTTTCGCGAGACTTGTAGATGGGCGGGCCATGCTTGATCAAGGTAGGGGTTCCAGTTCGAGGCTTCAATGCACTGCCATGGCACGTTCTAGATCATATCGCAAGCAGACCTCTGATGATCGCAGTGCAGCGTTAAGTGGGTCACATCCTATTCCGGATAGTGTTGGTTCTTCCTATCAACCTCGCCATGAACATGGGGCGGTACAACGCGAATGCGTCGCTTCAAGGCGATCGAGAAGAAGTTCGCGTGCAATGGCACCATCGTCCATGACTCGGAGATGGGCGAGGTGATTCAGCTCCAGGGCGACCAGCGCAAGGATGTGCAGGCGTTCCTGATCGACAAGAAGGAGGGCCTTGAGCTGGACGCCAAGACTATCAAGGTCCACGGTTTCTAGGCTGTGGCGTTGCCGATGGCTGTGCAGGCCGTGAGGGCTTTGGACAAGACATCACCTGCGCGCCACCCCACACTGCGTGTTTGTAGTGTGCGAGATGGTGCGGCTTGCAAGGCCACCAAATGCGACGATGAGGCGACGTGCGACGGGCGATGACAGCGGGCGAGGCGGGCGCCTGGCAAACAGCATTCTACCTACCACTTCTTGCGACTACGACTAGCTTTCACCATGTCTCTACTTGCGTGCTTCTGCATGCTTCTACAGAGGTGGATCAGGGGCGTGCTTATGCTTACGATGGACTACCGTGGAGGATCGGTCACTGCTGGTAGCGATAGCATTAGTCGTATGGCTTTCAGTAGCTCGCATCGGAATGCGACATTGCGTTCCACCACCTCCTGGCTGGCAGTGCGTCTGAGATTGCGGTGACAGAGTGGTACTTGCTGAACTCGAGTGTGCATGGTCCTATAACAGTCGTACATGAAGCGGAAGGCTAATTACAGATCCCCATGATATACAGAGTTCCACTACGCCCGCTATGCTCAAAAACAAGCACAGTAGCCTTGCGCTCCTTTTGGAACTTCCTATTGCTTACTATCCTTAAGCATCTCCTCCACCTTCGTCTCCTCCGTCGTCCCCAAGACCACCCAGTGCGAGTCCTTCCCCAGCCTCAAACTCCGCTGCACCACAAAGTACTCCATCGACTCATTGGCATCCTTCGGCACCGCCCCCTCCTCAAGCGAGACCACCTCGTTCCCCTGCGCATCCAACACCACGTTCCGCACCACCAGCACATTATCCGGATTCCGCTCACTCACCTTCCGCACCCGCTGCAGCGACTGCAGACTCCGTATCCGCATCACCGCCTGCAACACCCCGTTCCTCTCCGTACTCAGCTCCCGCTTCTGCGGCGGGTAATACGCCGTTTTATAGCTTACGCACTTCGGCGCGCTCAGATACTCGTGCACCGTCCACCGGATCCCCGTATTCGGCGCCCTCAGCGCGATCCGCTTCCGCAGCGACCCCAAAAAGCCCTCGCACAGTTTCGTCTCCATCGGCAGCAAGGTGCCCGCCGCAAAGTGCGAGTACACTTCCCGATGCAGCGCTTGCGCGATGGCGGGGACGGGGTAGTAGTCGAGTTTCGGCCGCGGCTTGACCATCCAGTACTTGTACATGAGTGTCGAGAACCAGTCCATGGCCCGGCTCTTCGCTCGCTTCCATTCCAGCCGCAGCCGCCGCCTCCAATCCCCAGTCGGTCTTCCCGACGACCCGGAGCTCGGCGCGCCGACCAGGTTCTTGCCCGTGGGCATCACGAGGGTTTCTGGCAGGATGCCGACGCCGAGTGGGATCTGCCCGCCTTTGAGCGCTTTGTCCTTTAGTAGTTGGGGGCCGAGTAAAGCTTTGCGGTATTTGGTATGCGGCTTTGGCGCCGTGGGCATGCCTTGGATATGTCAACGGGAAGCGTGCACTCCGCTTCATCCTACGTGTACACCCTGTCTGCATCTTGTTATGAACCCTGCAACATCTACATATTACCCACCATCCAGAATGTCAGGTATAAAAATATCTCGCTGGTATTAGGTAGCTTAAGAGGATTGGACAGTATGTTCCGACTCGGGTCTGCGACACTGTACATGCAATAAGGGAGCGGGACATAGGGATGTACTGCGACGCTGGTCGGGATACACATGTGTGCTTCCCATTGGTAAAGTGAATACCAACTGGTGGTGGACCTATGTTCGCAAAACGTTGCCGTGAGCGCCACACGTGCGGCCTCACACGGCTCGGTTTTGTCGACACTCGTCTCTCGCCCCTCTACCTTTCTTCCTCTGCCGAACTGAGCGTGTGGTTTAACATGCGGACTTGGCGTCAATCCGCGGACGGACTGCCATTTCAAAAGCCATAAGCCAAACCCTCGCAACGCGTCACAATGCGCTCGTGAACCTTGCCCCTTCCCACGTGCTGGCTGATCGTCACTTGCCGCCTCAACAGTCTTATTAGGAGTGCTTTGGTGTTGCTTCCAGCACACTCGGAGCCTGCTTTCGTTCACACCGCACGCTGCTTTGCACTGCTGAGGGGCAGTACAACTGCTGAAGGGCCTCTTCCGAGCACGGAGAATCCGTCAACGTTAGTAATTATGGAGCGTGTGGTTCTGCACCGTGAGAAGCTGTGATTAAATCCGACTTTGCCCGCGATGACCTCCTAGCAAAGTTGCGACGATGCTCGCTAGTATCTGTACTCTCTATCTCGTCTTTCGCCTGTATGGTCTCGGCGAGCTTTCGCAAAACATCATGGAAGATGACAGTCTGATGTTGCGAACTTTCTCTCTGCTCTGATATAAGGCGAATGAGGTCATGATTCTGCGACAGAAGCCAATCGTAATCAAAGAACGGTGTGCCCTTCATCTGATTCAGTATTGGGATTAAGACCAGTGTAGTATACATACGACAGGAGCATATTCAGTGACGTCGACGGCCTCAGGCATGGTTGTCCTATCGGGATGAGTGTCGGACTGCAATGGAATGGATGATAAGACCGGGGAAACGATAATGTGGCTGTTAGGCTTGATACCCTCCTCATTGAGCATGTCTGATAGTCCCATCTTGCAGTCGAGGGTGGAAGCCATGATTCGATGAAGTTCATCGGTAGCATGGAGCAGCCTTATATACTCGGATTTCGTCCCTGAAATCGTTACCATTGAATAGAGAGGTACACGCCAGCTCATTTAGCCATTGAGGGCTTGTGCTGGCACGTGACCTTTCATGTCTTGAGTCAACATCGACAAGTCATCACAATCGCCTCTAGCATGGACTAGTCGAACCCTTCAGTCTATAACGCACGAGATTGGACACGTAGGGATGCGTCATTCACTTCAAGTGCTCTCGCAAATCGGATGTCTGCTACAAGTACGTCATTTCCGCCCATTGTTAACCCCAGGCTACGGTGACCTTGGACTCCTGGTGAGTACTCTCCTTTCTCTCAGTTATTCTACCATCGCGAGCTGACGATACCGTCCTCTGCACGGGCTCTCTATAACAATAATCCGTCCCACGCTTCTTGCTGTGGCCGTGAAGGTCTCCTGCAAGCTTCCGACCACGGCTTCGCGGATGGAAGACTTGCTCAGGCTGGGATGAACCCTTGACCCGGACGTACGAAGTCCCATCATCGGCACCATCGGCACTTCTCCGAGGGGTCTGCCGATTCTTGCGTATCGCTGATGTAGTCGAATCGCAGTGACCTGCTTAATACCATGCAAGAGCCGGGTTTTTATACTGTTGGAACGCCAAATATGGACGGCAGCCAAGACACTGGCACCTTTGCAGTGGTCTGTTCGAAAGGCAAGCTTGTGCCGGGGCTTGAATGTGAGGGTCACCTCCCCGACGCCGTCTGTGGGCGTGTTGTACAGCCCGAAGCAGGGCCCGTGCTATCCAGAATACAGGATGCGTCTCCACCACAACTTCATGTTTGATGCCCATCCTTGGGACTTCGTAGACCCTGCCATGCTCAGCGTAGAGTGAACGCCGGAGCGCCCTTGCTTTATGGCTCCCTTCGGCGCAGGAGATTAAGGTCGCTGGTGAAGGACTAGTCAGGTGGGAACAAGCGGCACACCCTGAAGCGTGGCACTCGAAGTCCTCCAGCGCGTCGCATTCGTGAGGCTTGGGCCGTCGGACGCACAACGTCACCACATCTGGGTGAATTTTGACTCGTAGAAGAGAGCGCATACTGCAGCTTCAGGCGCTAAAGTTGAGAACCACACTCTATCACGCAACTCCGTAACGAGAGCCCGGAGTCCTCCTTTTGTAGATCGGGTAGCTATGCACCGTAAATAGATATACTGGTCCATGGCTATAAGTGGCCCTATCATCTGACCTTCACTTTGCAAGGCAAAGCCGCATGATGGAATGTTGTGAACGGCCGTGGTCG
>JASUXV010000087.1:0-17713 GCA_030411845.1 Friedmanniomyces endolithicus | reverse complement strand
TTCTGCCTCAGAATGGCGAAGTACTGTCTATATGAAGCCTCAGAGTCAGCCTTGTGCCTTGCAAGGTCAATGGCGTTGAGATATCTGCTGTCCAGGACATCCTTGTGTCTAGCTTTGAAGCCAGCGGACCAGTTCTTGCCAGGCTCTGATCCACATAGAATAGAAGCCCAGAGAGTCACCATGGCTGGTGTAGGTGGTAAACACCATTCAGATAGCCTCCTGATATGCTCTACAAGCACCAGTTCTTGCTTGTTGCTCAGTAATTGATTTGATTCAGCTCTCTTGGCCAAAGAGCCTGTCTTCCCTTGAACTCGCTTGCTAAGGGTGCTCCTGTTGACATTGAATCTTCTTGCTACCTCAGCTATAGGCACTTGATCTGAGGATCTCAGAAACGCGATCGCTTCGTCGATAGGAGCCATATTTGTTGAGATATCGCGTGTTGAAGGCGGTTGTTGATAGAGTGTAACGGCGTGCATAGCGCGGGGATGTGCACGGTCCAGGGAAGCGTTCTAATATTGCAACGTCCAACGTCATCTTCTACACTTGCACACTTTGGTACGTCTTTCAGCGTCTGTGTGTCGACCAATTCACCTTGCGCATTGCGTGTCTTTGGGACATTGATGATCTGCTGCATGCCGTGGGTGGTTTCGTCCCAGGGTGCAGAGTGCTCGAGGCACCAGTGGAAATGACTTCAGGCGAAGCATGTCTTGATGCAGTGGCTTTGCTCGCACGACTGGTGTGGACTGCGAGGATCAGACCTTACCCTGAGTTTATGAACGTGACAATTGCAGACGAACCACTTATATCTCTCACCAGAGCTCTCAATGTCATCGAGGGCTTGCTCCAACTGCTCTCTTCTCTCTTGCATCTCTTCGATCACCCACTCTTTTGGGCTGTGCATCTTTGACTTCGGTGCGAGAAGATTATACTAGTCACTATACAAACAAAGCCTTCAGCCGCGTAGGTTGTGAATCAGAGCTAATTTGAAAGAATGCGTTGGGCGTTGGCCAGGTCCTCTATATGCGCCACAGACGTCAGAAGCCAGGTGCGAGGAGGCGAGGCGCCTGCCGTAAGTCTCGAAGAGGCTCACTCTGGACTCACTTCATACGGCGGTGGATGTCTCCCCGGCACCACTACAGTCTTGACCATGAAATCGCACTCATTTTCCATTTGGCTCGATATGTGCCTCTTTGCCAGTTCAGATAGTGATGTGACTTCCCGGCGGCGATGATTTTTGCCGCTTGGATCGCAAAACGAGGTTGCAATGGTTGGGTGTGCTTCTGAATGACTCGAGTAATACAATGCGAGCCGTTGATGACCAGCAGCACAATCCTGCACGAGCCACTTCGGTTAGGTCACCCCGCAACGCTCTGTTCAAAAGATCAAGACATCGATGGCATAACGCTTCAAGACGACGAAGTTACGTGACAACTGTACATTCAAGAGATGTCCTGGGCCAGTGAACGAGTCGAATTGTGGATGTCCAAATGTGTGCAGGACGAAAACGTCAACCCTGATCTTGCGAGTCGGCCGATCGCGTCGCACAAGCGGCTCCGTGGTACTCGACCCCAGCAACTTTACACGACTCAACGCAGGGCAGCAAAACGTGTTACCGAGATGGCAAGTGTACGAGCAAGAGGTAGAGGCAAAACAAGAGGGGGAAGACAGAGTGCCTCAGGACCTGGCCGCACAGCACACACAATGGCGTCAACCTCGGCGAAGCCGGGAAATTATCAGGATGGCCTGCTCGCCGATGATACCACGCCGAACGCCAGATCTGCTGGAGCGAAGAGACTTGCGCCCGACTTTGGCAAGAACAAATCCCAAGGATCTGACAGCTCGAGCAAGCGCTCTCGGTCAACGACAAGTCAGGGCTCCAGGACAAGCAGCCCAAGCAAGCCGAACATCCTCCGCTCACGGCAACATCCCATTCGTAACAAGAGCTTAGATGGCACAAACCTCCCGAATCATGCCAGACAGTTGGTACGACAAGTGCGACGCTTTGCGGCTGGGTTCGAAACAGCACCGCAGGAACTCAGAGTCTCGCTGGAGGAAACATACACAGAGGATCTCGACCTGGCGCAGAACGTGGTCTATACACCAGACTCTGAGCGGGCCAAATTGGGCGATGATTTGGCCACCAGAGAGGTGGCGTGCATTTGTCGTCAGGCGCAAGGTTGCCAGCAGTGAAACGAGAATGAAGCTGCTTGGAACTCCCACGTGCACGGCCCTATTTTTTCGCTCGTTGGAGAACTCTCGTGCCATCGCTCTGAGATAGGGTCCACCAACGTGACCACCGCTCGACTCAATCCGAGGTTCAAGCCAGTGGTTGAACTGACCCAACCTCCTCTTCCTGGGAAGGTGATCGGCTTTGTATTCTTCCTTGAGCCCAGCAACGTCACCGAGAGAGCATTTCACGACTTGCCTTGGGAGACAAACCATGGCTACGACTTCAATCACACTCTAAACGGTCCCATCGCGAACCGGAGTAATGATACTGGTGTGGAATAATGTCGTACCTATCCTCTGGAGATGCCGGGCTGAGTGAATCATGCCCTTGTTACGCCACCGAAGCTGTTGCAAGATACTTTCACACTCAGGCTGCACTTGCCGTGCATATCCGTTCAAACCATGGCCTGAAGTGAGTCTGTGCCCAGTGCACCGGTAGTAGCAGTGATGAGACGACTTTGAAGACGCCTGACGGTGTCGTGACGTCACCCAGCGTGACCTTCTCATATAAGATGGTGACCGACGTCTGCACTTTACATTGCCGATGAGCGAAAAGAAGAGACCACACAGGCCCCTGCGTGAGCAGCAGAGGCATGATCGGCAATTCTTCGGCTTCGTTGCAGGCATTTCCTTGCAGTCGATTGAAATGTGCGGCCACCCAGATCTCAAGCTGCGCGCGACCAGTCGTTTGCCCCTCGCCCTCACGCTTCGTCTCCATACTGATGGCGATTCCCTGACCCATTACGTAAGATTCGACTCTTCCCAGGTCAGCGATGCTGCAGCTTCACCCCTCATCACACCATGCACGTACGCCTCGCCAACCACACTACGAGATTCGTCGTCCGCTTTGCGAACTACGATAGGGCAATACCCATTCGGTAGCACCCACAGCTCGTCACCCGAGGTAGTCGACTCAGCTGCCAAACCCAATCGACCCGTGGCCGTACGACAGTATCGGCGAGTATGCCTGAAGCGGTCACTGAGTAGATTGAATATCTCCATCAGTGCAACCATCTCCCCGGACCGCATGAACTCCACCAGTGCTCGAAGGCCAGACGTGCCAAGGTAGACATCGAAAGGCGTGGCGACTTCTGTAATACATTCGACCTTTGCCACGGGAGTTCGTAGCACAGAGCCATTCTCTGAGAAAGTAATACTTCATCCTGTAGTCCTCCTAGAAGGCTCCCACTCCCTGTGTGCAGGCAGGTTTCGGAATGCATGAGGCTTCAGCGCAACACTCTGATCTGGCGCCCAAGATGGCATCCCAACGATGCTTCGATATATCCTGTCCTCAACAAGCGAGAAGAGGAAGTAGTTCTCTCCTGTAGGCTGGGTCATGAACTTTGCCCATGACACCATTACCATTCCAACTGTGTTGTCACTAGCATACGAGATTCTTGGAGGGCGAGCATCGTACTGGTCGGCGCCGGTATAGTTCGCTCTGGCTTCTTCAGCCAGTCCGAGCAGCCCATACACGTGATCGCGACTGTCAGTCGCTCCCATGCCACGTCCGAATATCGTGACAAGCCCAGGATGTATGTGCCCAGCAGTAACGGCTACTCCCAAGCCAGCCAGTGCCCCAAAGACCGCACCCAACACAGGTACTTCCCTTCCACCTGCTTGATTCGCAGCAGTAGTGAAGGTAATTACATGCATTGCCAACTTGAGCCAAAGGTCGGTCTTGGCAATGTATGCCATTCCGTTGCTGATATCATTGTATCCCAGCACGTGTTCGCCACAGACCAGTGAGAGATCTTTTGCCAGCATGGCTTCCTGTACTACCCAGACACGCGCGAACCAGGCTCTGCTCAGCAACGCTACGAGTGCTGTCACCGCAATGTCTGAAATGCCCAACTTTTCGATCAGGCGAGGGAGTGTGAGCGCAGCGTGATCAGTGTAGCTGCGTTCGGGAATGGCTGCTATGGTGCGCACGACGGTGTACGCGAGCTCGGTGTGCTCGTCCGCTTCTCCCAGCCACGCAACAACATGCCTTGCTTGCCTGTAGATGTTGCGCATTTGGCATACCTGCACCGTCTTCTCTTGCAAGTCGTCCTGGTTGATGCAAATAGCGTCAATCCACAACCACGCAGGGTGGGCGGGGGAGTCTCGTACGACGTCAGATCGCATTCGTAGCAGAGCATGATAGAGGTTGGGCGTGACTGTTTTGTAATGGCCATTGACAGTAACGTCGCACACGTCAGTATATCGAGCAGGTTGGCATGACGATACAGGTATTGGGTCGCCCCACGTGTAAGAGAGCGCATTGTACGGCAGCGGATCGTTCCCCAGGTCGACACTCGTCATTACACAACGAATAGTCTGTTCTTGAAATGCCTCAATTGCAACGAGCCGGATGTGACCCGTAGCGAGCTCTTCGTAGATAGAGGCCATTCTAGTAGTCAACGTACTCAAGCGCAAGTGCCGTTTGGGGGTTCTTCAGAAAGCGGTAATCAAGCTCGAGCATGAATGCCACTCCAGGGGCGTGAGAAACTTGGGGCCGTGGGAAAGTGTTTCCAGATCATAGGGATAGCAAGATGGTGCGAGGCTCGAGCGACAATGATGGACGTTCATCGATCGGCGGAGGTTGAATTGGTCAGGCTTGGCCGTCACCGTCCAAAGCCAAAGCGCAATGTCGGAAGGTTCCTTCTGACACACCAAGCTAAGCTACTCGTTCGCAGCCTTTTGTATTGGCACCGATCTCGACTCTCTTACATGTCGAAGCACTGTGGAAGGCAGGCTTGATATGTTGATCCGCGATCCTACGAGGTAGTAGGCGAGCCATGCAGATACTGTCGCTGTGCTAGGATCTGAGAGGACTGTGTTAACGTTTCGCAGGAACTCTCGGCCGATGTTGAGGGCCGAAAGATCGACCGCCAAGCCGGGCTAGGTTCAAGATGACAACAGCAACAAACACAACATCCACCACCTACGGCTTTGACGACCTAAAATAGTACAAGGCATAACTGCGCGGCACCACTCGATCGATACAGTGTTCACGCCAGTATGCCGAGTCCGCCGAGTCCGCCCATGCCGCAAACGGATTCTTCGTCCTTACATCCAGGACGTTGCCTTGTCGCCTGCGAGCCTCACCATCACGAAGCGCGATCGACGCATCAATGAAGCTGACGACATAGTATATATGGCGCCGAATATTTGCGGAAAGGACATGACGATTCATGAAGAGAGAGGGCTACAAGCTGTTGGCAGCATGAGGAGTAAGTTAGGGACAGTGACGAAGGGGTGAGCCAACTGCTGGGTTTACCTCCAGAGCTGAGAGTAAAGACATGGGGGTATGCGCTAACAGGGCTGTGGGAGGGGTCGATGTGGAGGGTTGCATTTGCTGGAGAGTATCCGAAAAGTGAGGACGAACCATACTCGAGCAAAGAGGCATGCGCGCTTCATGGCGTGAGCCGGCTTGTATTGGACGAGGTTCGCCCCATCGCTATCGCATTCTCATCCTTCAAATTTGTGGTCGTCGGGTGGTGTACACTCAACAACTTCAACCATTGGTGGGTTGGATTAGGTGAACGGGCCCGGCGTATCCGCGACTTGAAGATTCGGTTCGTGAGGACATGGGTGGCGTAGTTATCTGACGTTGTGTGCGGGAATCTCGCGCCTAACCTGCTTGAGGCTTAATTTAGACATGAATGCCGATGAGCGCCATCAGATATACGACAGTGCATGCCATGAGGAGGCCGCCTGGACCTTAGATGAACTTCTTACTTGTATGGCGGTCAGTTGCTGCGCAACACCCCCGGGACAGGAAGGTCTCCACTTGCGGTTCTGGTTTCCGCGGTTAGTCGTAAATGGTCCCCATTTTGGGAAGCAAGTCAAAATCACTCCCAACCATCTATGCAAAGGCTCGTCCGTGAAGTGCTTACTCCTACGTAGACAATCCGTGTCACTTCAGGTTCCCTGTAGACCGAACAAGAGGAAGTGTTCGCTGGCAACCCACTTGATTCTTCAACAAGTGCACGAGACGCAGAAAGGAGTCTTCCATGTTCGAAAACTCCTTCCCAATGTGCGAGACCTGAGCGTGAAGGCAGAAGCAAAAGCGCGGTGACCTCAGCCCGGACCTTGATTAGGTAAGCTGCCCGAAGGCATGTGTCCGTGCGTAGCGCAGGCTTGTGACAGCGAGCGACATCTGTCGAAGGAGAGACATGAGCCAATATTGATGAGTAGGAAGTGGAGCGACAGCGCAAAATTCATAAGCGAGCCAGAAATCAGTCTCAAAGGCCGTCGAGGATGACGAAGTTCCGCAGTATAGGGTACTCCTACATAACATGGAAGTGGATAAGGGAGAGGTGGCTTTTGAGGAGATCGAGGAGGATTCTGTTGAGGCTACTATGGGTAATAACGAAGCTACCTAAAGCGCCCAGCAGATTAATCTCAGACTGTACTCGCGCGGCGCAGTAGACTGTGCCCATGGGATTCACATCCGAAAGCTAAACTGTGAGGCGCCGTCGGGACCTTCTCGTACGCAACAGCCTGCCCTCTCACGCTCAAGCTCGTAGGCTGCTATGATAGAGTGGCTGATCCTAGTACGACCTTCGCCTTCGCGAGTCGTTCTGGCAAGGGATCGCGGCCGGTACCATTATCGCCGATCAGCTCGCTAATCTGAGCGGTCGCTCTAGCTCTCAACACGGTCGAGACCTTGTTACTGTAGGCGGCTTGGTTGTAGTGTATTGCGTAGAAACCAGCAATGACGCTTAGGACAATGGACAAGACAGCTAGTCCATATGCCAACCAGAGTTCAGCGGCAGAGTAGACGTAGACGTTGCGGTATCCTGGGAAAGTGACGTTCGTTATTGGCGATGGCGGTGCGTAAGGAGATGACATGTCTGGCCTGCAAGCGGTATCAGCCATTTTAGTTATCCATATTACTGCCATCGGGTCGGTGACTCACTGTAGAAATGGCGAGGCCATTAGGCATATCGTGAGGTTCTGGAATAATTGCTCCAAGGCCGCTAGAAGAGGGAGACTGGGGGCTTCTGACCCTGTAACGTACAAGGTTTCAGGCTGTGTGAGGACCTTGTTGTAGTCACATGGAATATCAGGCGTTAGCATCTTCCGAAGTTCCGGCGTTGAGGCTAAGACGGACGTGAGGACCGAAGTATTGACCACATCCGGAGTCCTGTAGTCCCAGTCTGAAGATGTAGTGCTCCGTTGACAGTTCCAACAAGAACTCTTCCGAAAGCATCCATCAGTGACTGGAAAGACAGTTGCTCCAACGCCGCAGCAGCAACCTAGGGACAGGACATATTTCCTGAGAGCGAGTACGAGTTAGCCCCTACGAGGACGCTAGATACCACGGGGACAGGCGTGGCCTCTTCCAGCTGTGGAAAGGCAACATCGATAGTCCTTTCTCGGTCAGCGTAGTCGAAAGCAGTACGGCACATTGTCTCTAGAAGCTCGCATTTTGTAATGAGGTTTCCTGGACTAGAGGTATCTTGCTTGTAATCAACGATGATATTGCACGTTTGTTCAGGGTCTGGCCAGATCCCAAACCATGAGGAGCCTTTGGCGAAGTTCCTCAAGTTCTGGCTGTCCGTGACAACAGCTATGAATGGTTGAGCTGCGCTTGGCGAGTCCATGGGCTTCGTCCTGGTGTTCGATGCAATCATTGGTCCTGGAGTCTGGAAGGCAGGCTCAGACCTTTGACGTACGGAGTCATTCGCTGTAAGAACGGTCGAGTCGTATGGGAGGTAGCATCTGGGGTGGGGCTGCATTCCATGTAATTCGCAAGCGGCGCACATGGCTCGCTAAAAGGGACAAAGGTCGGGCAGATTCTGCCTCCGCTTTTGGATCCTGTGCAGCGGAGCACCTCCCCATCGGGTTGGATCGTCTCATTGGTGGGCCTTGATAGGTTGCATTGACAATGTTCTTAAATATTTCTCTTTGCATGTTGCCATTGACCAAACTGCAATGGAGGTACGGGCCCAAGAAAGTCGAGACCCAACTCGAGTTTGGCGCGGGGGCGGTGGATGGGAGAATCAGTGTCGATCTTCTCTGGTCCCAGTGCTTTCCCCATTTCGTCAGTGAATATTGCATCCTCAGTGGCTCTGGTCACAACATTTTCAGTCGTTAAACATCAAATTCGAGACAGTCATGGTACCTTGCGTTCGGGTTGCAGCATTGAGAAGCCGAGCAATCTGCGGTCGCTGGTGATGTGGGACATGCAAATGTCCTCGGAAGAGGAGCCCAGCGATGTTCCTTGATTTCTCACTACTTCATGCCGGGTTGTATCGAGTGGTTCGAGTAGTGACACTCCCTGGTCAGGAGTACTGTCTGCTCGGGACTTACGACCTACGGGCCTCTGTATTAGTCCTGCGTCTTCAAGTGAAGTCAACCCGTCGTCCTGTTGTTGCTTATCTAATGGCCTTCTCGACTCATAGAGGATGGGACTAGCTTGTTCTACTTCACGTTGATACTCTTCCTCCTGGAGAAGAGTAGCGAGATATTCGTCTGTGAGATCGGTTCTAGCCATGTTCGGTATCTGGTATGTTTTTGCTCCAAGTCTCTACACCATTTCACAGCGTGAGCCTTCAATAGATAGCAAGCCAAGAACGACTGCTGTTCGTGACTTCAGGATTAGAGGTTTTGAGGCAGCCTCGCTTTATACATCCACGGCGTTGTCTAGAATGCTTAGCTGGCCATCGCAACCTGTCCATCGCAAGCTGTCCAAACATCATGGTTTTCCGGCACGTCCGCTGGTACCTCACAGCAGTATACGTTGATTCCCAACGATGAGTGAATGGGAAGCAGAGCCGCGCTCTCAGAGTTGAGACATTGCTTGACATATACACGCCGCCCCTCCCGCCCTGCAGCCCTAGGATTATCGGACTGCAATTCTCTAGACGTAGACTGTTGCAAGGTTCACTAGATCATTGATACCTGTAGGGACTATGGCGAACATTCTCAGCCGCGCACGTGACAGTGTGCATAGCCTGCACCGTAGGTCACAGAATTCTCAAGACCGGTCCGACCTCTCACTCCGGCACTGAGATTGAAAGCTATCCATGAGACTGCATACGTCTAAACGTTATCGTCCTCTTCTTCCTCGGCTTCGAAGTCATCCTCTTCGCTACCATCCCCATCGTGATCTGTTCCCGAAATTGCTAGACCAGCTTAAAATTCTGCGATCGCACGGTCCAAAGCATCCGGCGTTTGGCTCTGTCTGTTTCAGAGCAGAAAGCGGGCCAAGATAAGCGAGCATTTTAGTTTAGTGTTCATACAAGAACGAAGGTTTGCCGTATCTAAGTTATTGTTGCTTACACAGTCTGCGTATCTTGACAGGGTGCACCGTACTCACTTTGCAATGGTCTGTCTTCCGTATTACCGCAATAAAAAGGTGTGTTTCGAACACGGATGCGGTGTGAGGAGTAGGCGCCGCAGCAGTGGCACTGCAGCAACTTGCAACCCTCAGCCTTGCCATTCAGCTCTATCAAGTCTCTTCCATCTCCTGCAGCTGTCTTACCGCCATGCATTTTGGGTGCTCCTAATAGATACTAGCTTACTGCACCGACAGAAAATTCGCAGTTCATGCGATATGCGGCTCCTTAACGTCAGCAGCCTTGACTTCGCGGAATTCCGAGACGACAACAGGCCGCCGTACGTGGCTGCGTCGCATCGCTGGCTAGACGACGGTGAAGCAACCTTTCAAGATGTTCGAGATCGGCGCAACACAGACGGTAAAGGCTACCAGAAAGTCAAGGCATTTGCGGTACACATTCAGTGCAACCTGGCGCCGCTTAAATGGCTGTGGATAGACACATGCTGCATCAACAAAAAGAAGGCTGTGGAGCTGTCGGAGGCGATCAATCTGATGTTCGAATGGTACCGCAATGCCGAGCTATGCCTAGCATACCTTGCAGACGTCGCAACAGGCAATGGAACGTGCACGATCGAGAAGAGCGAGTGGTTCGAGAGAGGCTGGACACTGCAAAAGCTGCTGGCCCCGCAGACAGTGTTGTTTGTGACTGAAGGATGGGACGTCATTGGCCACAAAGGGGGTGCCCTCCACGGCGACTGTCGGCCTACAATCGGGTCCAACCTGGAAGAGACGATCGCTCAGATTACGGGCATACCAGAGAAGGTATTGAATAACTACGCATCAAGTACTGACGCGAGCGTTGACACTAAGATGAAGTGGATAGAGGGTCGGAAAACTACACGGCCAGAGGACATGTCATACGCCCTATTTGGCATACTCGGCGTTACTCCGGGCGCAAACTACGGAGAAGGAGTCAAAGGAGCAAGTCAGCGTCTCATGGCGGCTATAAACTACCGGGACGATATAGCTGCACAGCAAGCTGAATATTACAGAAAGATCGCCGATTGGCTCTCACCACCTGACCCGTGGTCAAACCACGAGTCGGCACGCCAGCGGCATGAGCCTCAGACAGGTACCTGGCTGCTTCGACACAGTCAGTATCTGGCGTGGAAGTCAGGGTTTTGCAGATCGCTTTGGGTGTACGGGAAGGCTGGATGCGGAAAGACCATCCTCTGCTCTACAGCTATCGAGGATATGCGGATGCACTGCCAGAATACAAACAACACTGGACATGCTATTTTCTACTTCTCATTCTCGGATAACCGTAAGCAGAACCTCATCCTCTCCTTGGTTGTACAGCTCGCCAAGAGGGAACCTGGCCTGTCGATGCTTCGCCAGGCCTATGAGAAAGCCGAGCGGAGGCAGCCAGGACTAGACGAGTTGCAGAAGATCCTGTTAGCCTCAATCGCATCGTACGATAAAGTCTTCCTCAACTTGGACGCTCTCGACGAATGTCCTGAAGGCGATGAAGTGCGGCAGCATGTGCTGGACGGTATAGAAGAGCTTTTGAAACGAGCACAGAAAATACGAGTGCTTATAACAAGTCGAGACGTGCCGGATGTCCGCAGTGTTGTAGAAAAGCTTAGGGCCCAAGCATTGTCCATCGAAGCCCGGACAGTCCATGCTGACATACAGAAATACGTCTCGACTCAAATCTCACGTGATCTTAGGCTTTCGAGGCTGGAAAGTTCCAGGACTATGATCGAAGATACGTTGGTGCAGAAAGCAGATGGGACGATGTTCAAAAGAAGATTCTGCTGAATATCGCAATACTAACGAGTAACCTTGTGTAGGTTCAGATGGGTGTACTGCCAGCTGCAGGTGTTGAAGGAGTCCAAATCCTCAAGGCCGAGCTCAATCAAGGCGGCGCTGCGCGCTCTGCCGAAGAATCTGGACGAAACGTACGAGCGCATGCGGAATAAGATAACTGGAGACGATCGCCCAGATGCGCTCACTCTCATCCGGTGGCTCGCTTATGTACAGTCGCCTCTGAGCCTTGACGAGCTTGCTGAGGTTAGTATTGTTGATCCGACTGACGATGCGGCTGCGGACGGAGTGGTGGACGTAGAAGACCGAGGCGGCTGGGAAGACACGCTCCATACACTTGCCGGTCTTATTATCTTTGAAGGAGCAGATCACAGTAATATCCACTACGACGATTTGAGACGAGACACTCTGGATGACAGCACGGGGGATAATGCAACGCAACACTATCGACGGATCGGCATAGACATTAGAGTAAGATTGGCTCACTTCTCAGTCAAGGAGTACTTGGAGTCATCGCGGATACTAGCGAGCGATGCAAAGGATTTTCACCTTGATCCTGTAAAGGAGCACAGATTCCTTGCGCAGAGCTGCCTCGTGTACCTTGTACATTATAGCAGTTCTCCCCGGAAGACCTTGACTGATCAGGATCTTGCAACATTCCCATTGCTCAGATATGCTGCCAAGACATGGAGTTATCACGTGTTGCTACAAGAATGTAGAAGCAGCAACCGAGAGCGGTCCCTCCTTACTTTTGAGACGAGGAAGTGCGACTGGCTTCTCGTGCACAATCCTGGCAAACCTTATACAAGACCATTTGAGGAGGGACTTGAAGAGGTTGGACCAGCATTATACTATACAAGTCTGCTCGGCCTCGTACTAGCAGCACGAGAGTTGCTGAGCGCAAAAGCAGACGTCAACGCACCAGGAGGCCACTACGGCACTGCGCTTCAGGCTGCATCATGGGGAGGCCACACGGAGGTTTTGAAGCTGCTGCTGGGGCATCGGGCAGATGTCAACTCGCAGGGAGGGAATTATGGTGCTCCGCTCCGGGCTGCATCATCCGAAGGCCGTACGGAGGTTCGGCAACCGCTGCTAGAACACCAGGCAGACGTACAAGATCTTGGCTGCGAAACGAACCGCGTTTACATCAGACACCACATGTTCGTCGAGCATTACGCCGGTAGTATTCTTGTATGTCATCGTAAGCCACTTGAAGTACTGCTGTAGTGTGACGTCCTGCTGTGCCGTTCGTACTGCGTTCTCGATCATCCATTGGAAGATGGCCTTGAACTGCGATGCATCTCCATGTCGGAGAGCGTCGTCGGGGATCACCAAGGCTCGGTAGGGTCAGTTACCGGCTGTACCCTTGACGGAACGACGTCGCACAATGCAGCACTCATTCTCCCCATCTCTTTCGTATGTGCTTAAGACTGCCTTCTGTGGTAGTTGTGTAAGGCTCGAAGTGACGTCCACGCTGTTTCAACTGGTCGATGACAGCAGACCAATCTCTGGTGTCATCATGGGCGGTGGCCATATCTTAAGCAATTTAGTGAGAAGATGCGGTAGAGTGCGACGACAGATGAGGCGCGATCTTTCTTCTACTGTGGCGCTGAATCATTGGACGGGTTTCCTGTCCAAGCGCTTTGTGGCTGACCGCGGCGCCGCCACGTATCCAAGGGCTCGATCGCAAGCGCCGGGTAAATTCATGCGAGTTGGTGCGAGTTGTGCAAGTTGTGTAAGGGACTATCGTTGCCCAAATCGGACGCAGATGCTGCCTGTTCTGGATGCAGAAAGCCTATCATTCCGAGTGTCCTTATAAGTTATCGTCACCTTTGTCGTCGTCGTCGTCGTTGTTGTTGTTGTTGTTGTTGTTGTTGATGCTTACGTCGGATCCTTGGGAATGCACGGCCCTCTAGCTTTCAAGCTTGAGTACCGAGAGGAAAGCCATCTGGCTCGCCGTAATTCCCTCGCTTCGTCAAATTTCGTCGAACTACACCAATTCAGAGGCTTCAACGTCTGTCTGGAAGCCGAACCTGCTGGACCTGATTCTGAGTACAGCAAGCTCGGTACTGCGATGTGTACTACAGCCGATGAAAAGGTGAGCTCGATGTTCGTGACGCGGAAAGGAAAAGTCTCCAGCTGAACTGCTTTGTGCAGGACCGAACGTTGATCGCTCGTCCCCAAAGAGGGTCGCAAGACCCAAGCCATGTCCTGCCGCCTGAGCTTCTCTTCGATATCCTGCGCTACCTCGAAGCAACATCCCTAGTCAAAGCGTCCGCCGTTTCGTGGCAGTGGAGGGCACTGTGCCTCTCACCATATCTCTGGAAGGTGTTATATCTGCGAGCGGGGTGGCAAGTGACCGACAAGCTCATCAGCACGCTCCCTGATAGTTCCTTGTGCGTCCGACAGTCGCGGCAGATCACGCTTGACGGAGTCTCACAGGGTGCAGACGTTCCCTGGCACTTCCTTTTCCGCCAGAGAACACGTCTCAAAGACAATTGGGACGCCGGCCGCTTCGTCCGCTTCCGGCTTCCGCACCCGATTTATGCAGCAGAGGGCCACACAGGGACTGTGTATGCCATCCAGCAGTGCGGCCGACAGCTGGTGAGTGGTGGCGCTGACGGTACGGTCCGAAGGTGGGATCTGGACAGCCAGCGTCTCATCGGAAGGGCACTGCGAGGCCACCACGGACGTGTGTACGCACTGCATTTTGACGGTCGCAAGGACATCATCATTTCTGGAAGCAGCTCCGCAGAAGTCTTCGTTTGGAGATTCTCCTCGGGTGAGCTGCTCCAGACAATACCACACGCCCACGATAGTGCTATTGTGAGCCTGCACTCGTCGGGCGGTATCCTTGCTACTGGCTCAATGGACAACAATGTGAAGGTCTGGAAGCGATGCTCGTCTCTCCAAGCGGATCATCCTTCGGCTCACCCGGGTCATCACGGCAGGTTGGTTCAAGCGTCCATTCTAAAGGGTCATGAGGGCGGTGTCACCGCGGTCTACGTCCACGAGAACAACATCGTGTCCAGCTCCGGAGATCTTCGTGTGAAAGTCTGGAGCATTGATACTGGAGAATGTCTGCGGACCTTCAGCAATCCCGAACACGTCGCTAGCGTCCACGTTGCCGGACAGAAGATCGGCAAAGGCGCTCCACACGCCATTCAGATCATCGATCACACTTCCGGGGAGACGGTTGCGACTCTCTGCAAGACAAGTCAAACCCTACGTACGGCTTATGCGAAACTGGAGAAGGGGCGTTGCGTCGCACTTGTCTCGGGGTCTCTTGAGGAACAAGTGACAATATGGAAGGAAGACCGAGTTAAGACTTGGTCACCACTGCGACACCTTAGCCTGCTCAATGACGTTGAGACTCTAGGTGACGCATCATCAAAAGGCCAAGCCTTGAACGGGGTTTTTTCCACGCAACAACAGCAACAGCATGACCGACAACGACAACAACAAGAACAGCAACGACAGCAACAGCAACGACAGCAACAGCAACAATGGCCGTCCCAGCATTGGTATGACCGCAATGTGGCAGCAATTACGAATGAAAACACGCCGAACATTATACCCAGGTCCGCGAGTAACGTTTCTGGGGCTGTCAGTGGGGCCAGGGGTGGTGTTGCTCCGTTAGATGGCGTTGAGATCCGCAAACCGAGAATTTATCATGTCCAACTCGACGAGCGGAGAATTACTTGCTGTTCGACAAGATTTGGCATTGTGGGATGGGACTTTGGAAATGGCGACAAAGATATCCAGCTGGCGAGTGGGTTCTTCCCTTGACTGACGAGAAGCGTGACCGTCATGTACGGCTAGGCTGCCTTTGACGTACAATGTGATTGACGAATGAAACCGCATCTCCGGCGATCTCGGGCAGGCGTCGAGTGCTGGGTTCATGTGTAATCAGCATGTATCATAGGTTTAAGCATTAAAATTCCTGAGAGCTTTGTGTACATAGCATCCTATCAGCAGGCTGGATGGAGCAACGGGCAGCTTCAAGCATCGTTGCATTCGCATCAAAGTTTCGTTTTTTGGCCTTTACAACACTTTGGAGGAACAGGAGCGGTTGATCGCAGGTGAGATCTAGCTCACGGCACCTGAAACGGTGGCTTCGTGCCGAAGCCACGGGCGGCTAAGTCGCTCACCAATCAAAGCCATCTGTCTACCGTTACTCAGTCGTTCTTGCGACCCCTTCTTCAGCTCCTGGCGCTAAGTTGTCATACATAATTCAGGAGGCTTTCCGAGGCGGTACTTTTATAAAGACACACCTTGCATCAGTCGGGTGTTATCTACCCAAATAAACCGTGTCCACACAATCATCCCAACACGCCTTCCTTATCAGTCGTTATCTGGACATACGTGTTGCCGTAATGGACACGAGCCGAGCTGTTCTCGCACAGGTGACAACGCACGAAGATGGAGAGCCTAACGACCACTGTACTTTGTACGAACAAGAAAATACACGCACGACCGCGATGACGCTCAATACCGAAGACTTCCTACCCACGAACATTACTGTGAGCTGAGGTCTACCGCAAGCAAACGCCGGTCGAGATCTCAAGAGGCTAACTTGAGTCGATGCTTGGCAGCATAAAATTCGGCCGGTAAGCAACTTCAGACTTCCCAACAGAGTGTTAGTGCCTGGGGCCCCTCCCCCATCCTGTGTTTTGCTGATGGATATGTAAGATCGAGCGATGTCGCGTTCGACGATCTCGAACCGCTGTAAGACCCAGGGAGTCGGCAGCGAAAGCTTGAAGTGAAAATGATGAAGGCAAGCTTACTTTTCCTAGGACGATGTAGCGAATGCACATAGTCCGCCTTCTCCGGGCGGAGAGTCGGCAGTGCATGAAATTGTAGGCGCGCAGAGCTTGTGAGTGTTCATGAATAGGGATCTCATTAACGACCGAGTACCAGGAGTATGAGCACATCAATGGGGACGCTTCCAGCGATGCTCAATGCACACCCGAATTGAAGGATGGAGCAAGTGCCAGCCTTTCTCGAAAGCTGGATGAGGTCAGTCAGATGAGGCGCTCACACTCGTTGCCACGTAGGCACCGTACTGACGGCCTCGATGCTTTCCAGACATTAGAGAGACTGAGTCCCCACCCTGCAGACGTTGACTACGGAGGTCCCGACCACGGAGGCCTCCATTATTCGGAAATTGCATACAATATACTGAAGGCTGAGAATCAGACGCTTCGCATTGAGATTGACCGCCTCAAAAGAGACGCGACTGAAGCAAGGACAAGGCATGTTGAGGACGCAAGAACGATCCGGGACCTTAAGGAGCAGGTCCGGCTGCTTGAGCTTCAGCGGCAAGTGTCACAGGCAACTCCGGACGCAACCAGAGCAACGCCTGATCTTATGCAACCCCATAGCGGTGATTCAAGCATGGAGGCATCCACTTTTACCCAACAGCAGTTCTACACACCGAGCTCTAGTCGCGCTATCGACCTTATCCGCACAGGTCCCGAACACTCCAGCGATCCAGCCACTCCGGTACCTTCCCGAACACGTGCGGCGAGTACGAGCTATACGATCTCGCGATACCTCGATGTCGATAATCCATTGAGTTCCGAAGGGCCGTTCCTTGATCTTTTCTCAGCTCACGCGAATGCCCACTCCGACATCCAGGCCTTTGCTGAACGAGACGACACGAGCCAGCCAATGTCGTTATCAGAGAGTTCTCACGCTCATCCTCCTCCTCATCTTCATGCCACGGAGGATGGGGCCCCACAACATCAGTCCAGCTCGCCAGAAGCTTCAGTCCGACAGGGCGCTCTCAAGAGGAAAAGGATCTCGACCGGCGAAATATCACCTGTCGAGCGTCCGTCGAAAAGACAGCTTCTAGTAACTGACGAGCATGAACCTCATGCAAGACGCTCTGCCAGGCGGTCTCCCCCGGCACAGCTCATGACGCCAAGCGACACCACTGTAGAGAGATCGCGCAAGCGAAAACGAATGTCGCCTGACGAGCCATTGTCAATTGATCACCCCGCGAAGAGGCTGCCTCGATCTCTACACGCAGTCGCGCACCCCGGAACAGATGTGGAGATCCTGGAGCAAGTCGATGCAGAGCAGATGATGTCTCCTTGTACTGCGCTGTTGAACCGACGCCTACAAGACCCGCTTGGCGAGCAAGGTGATATTGTGACCTCTGCCAGCCCTCCGATTACCACGAAGTCTCTAGGACAAAGTATCCAGGACCCAGTCATTCATAGCTCCGAAGCGGCGTCATTAATAGACTCGGTACCGCTTGGCTCAACGGAGCAGGCAGAAGTTTCTGGCAATGAAAGGTCGTCACTGCCACGTCAGCAGTCAAGCCCTAGTCAAAGCGGCATTGCTTCTATGCTGTCAGGTCCTGCGTACGGTTCACCC
>JASUXV010000086.1:0-18081 GCA_030411845.1 Friedmanniomyces endolithicus | reverse complement strand
CATGATGGGCGTGCAGTTCTGTGACGCGTGTGGGAATCTGCTGCCCGAATCACGAGAGGGACGTTTATCTTGCAAAGTGTAGTCAGTGGGGAGCTGGAGCTGCCACCACGACCTCCTGTCAACGAGTGCGCGATTCCAGTATGCGCATTCAACTTGCCGTCTGTCACAACGGCGGGCAGCGCATCCCTATGAGAACAGATCTTCCCGAGAGCCAGCACAAGATAGACCAACGTGTTGCCGGATGAGCGCTGGGATATGTCCTTCTCGTGACCACATACCGTGTCGTTTGTACCTTTAGAGCGCTGCTTCTTGATCACTCGACTTGAATCACTGTCGACCAGTTTTACACTGAATCCAACTCGCACCTTCTGCCTCGCCGTACAATAGCGTTTCTTAAAAAGATCGATCGTGGCTTTCAGACTCTGCGGATCGAGGATCGGATGCATAATGTGAAAGTGGGCCATGTAGTCCTCGCACAGCTCATCAATCGTCTTGGAGTCCACGTCGAGTGTGCCGTCCGACTCTGAACCACCACAACCCTCAGATGCAAAGCGCTTCGTATCACTCATGTGTGTCTGCCGGAAACCGATCCCCCAGAAATCGTCAGGAGGAGTTCGCGCATCCCGGCGATTGCTCTCTCCGCTACTCTCTTCGCTTCGTGCTGGGCTTGCGGGACCGCCAGGCCGAGTGCCGTCGTACTCGTCAATGCCTTCACCACGCGTGTGCACGCGTAGAACAACACGATCTTCGGCTTCGATCACATAGCTCTCGTCGTATTTGACGTCAGCTCTATCCAGGACGGAGTTTACGCGTGGCCACAATGACAGTAGTTTGTGCGGCCCTGTCCGGTGATCGCCTGATATTCTTACGACTGCGTCCGCGGGTTCGGTCTGCAGGTCAGAGTTGGCGAAAGTTTCAGCGCCCTGTGAGTGTGATTGTTCGAGTCGACGTAACAACGGGTCCGAACCGTCCAGATTGTCAGTGAAGGCTACAAGTCTGGCGGCGTATGCATCCATGTAGCTCAGTAGCTTTTCCATATTCTTGTCAGTCCTAAGGAAAGTCAGTGGACCTGCTGTAAAGCTATAAATTATATAAGTACTTCGCGGGTGGCGTATCATAATACTGGCAAGGAAGAGATTTCTTTCTACAGAACGAGCACGGTGAGCCTTCGTCGCACCTCTGCTTCCGCTGTCGACATTGCTCGCAGGCCTACGTATAGTCAGTGCGCATGAATGACAGCTTTACAATATCTCGACTCGACACACCTGAATGGCGCGCATCTGCTTCTTCCGTCCCACATTGAATTGCGCTGCGGAGACTGGGCCGTAAGGAGGTTGAGTGAACGGCGGTCGGGCAGGACCTTGCTCCTGCCCTACATTCTATTCATGCTGTAACTAACAAGCTCCTATCGCCTACCAAAACCTAAGCCCCTCAATACTCTTAAACGCCTCCTCTTCTTCACTACCTTATCTGATTGCCAAGTTAGTAAGTGTTGTTGTAGTCGTTGTAGTAGATGTTGTCGTAGACGTCGTCGTGGTCGTTAAGGTACCATGCGGCGCCGCAGACGCCTGAGCAATGGACCCAATCATCGTTTGGCACGGTCTGATACTGAATACTCCAAGAGTAGATACGTGCTGCAGCGACATACCTAGGAGCGCGAGCAATGTACTATACCACTTTCCCAGGCGAATAGTACGACTAGCACTACTGATTTGAGTAGCTTGGGCGATCGAGGTCGTACTCGTTGGTGAAGTCGAACGGGGAAACATATACGTAGTAGGGAGATTCGAGTGAACGCTTTCGGGAGCACTTGTCGCCTGGAGAGGACTGCTCATTGCAGTGCCTGTGGGACTCGTATAGCTTTCCGGAGCTCCGCATACGCTTAGTGTCGAGTCTGCCGAGGATACATTCGTCAATGGCGTCTGACATGTTTGAGTCTAGCTTTCGACGTTAGTCAAAACCTATTTGAAGCCGTCACAATACCTACGGCTGAGCTTGCTGCTACTCTATGCGTCACGTTGGCGGAGCCAAGCGTCAATGTTGGAGTTGCGTTCTCTAGGCTCCCGTGGATAGTAGAAGCCGTAATAGCAACCATGCTAGTGTCGCGTGTTGCTGTAAGGCTAGACAGAGAGGTGGGAATGTTGCTCGCAACGGGATTCCAAAAATTGCCTGAAAGTGAGAATTGGCATGCATTGTTTGCGCAGTCGCCACCGAGAGACCCGTCCTGGAAGATTGATGCGCTACACGTAGAGTAGAACAGGCTCACAGCAAGAACGAGTATCATTTGAAATGCCACATTGTCGGTTGGCAAAAGGTAGTACGTCGAAGACAGCTTTTTGTACTGCTTCTGAAGTCAAGCATCAGTGCATATCACCAAAAGAAGTAGCTAAATTGGTCCAACACAGCTTGAATAGTGCTAAAAATAGTACTAGTCTAGTGTCTGGTGTCGCCCGGCGTCTATTGAGGTACCTACGTTCTTTTCCTTCAAATATTTCGGAGGAGTACCAACGGCCCAATTTTGCATTGTCGAATCTTGTGAAATATGACCTCTTAGAGTAGTCAAGTTCACCCCGGTATTTTCGTCTTGAGTCGCTGCTTGCGAGTGCCCTACTACTGATGGTTGGGCATGCACTATAGGTGCTGGGGCCAGAGGTGGCAAGCTTGTCCGATGCTGCGGCTGCGACGAGGACAACTTTTTCGGCAGTTCTTCGCGAAGCCGCTGACACTCCTTGAGTTGTGCTTCGTAATTCGAAGCAAGGAGAAGCCTAGCTTCCTCTGTTTCTGGAGCATGTACTGCTACAGTCAACACGCGGGTTATCTGAGCGAGGTGTTCGGTGGTGAGACGCGTGAAATCGCGCTGCAGAAAGGCTTCTTGTCGTAATGAATTCACCAGTTCGTCTCGAAGTAGAGCGTTTTTGCGATCTTCAGCATGTTGAAAGCGGTCCACAGCCAAAGCATACTGCATCTGAGCTAGTTCGCCCTTGAGACGAATTTTGTCGCTCCACAGAGCTTGACGCTGCCATTCAATCTGGTCTTTTGCCCGTGTGGTCTCGGCGAGCCTCTGCCAAACATCATTGAAGATGACAGTCTGACGTTGCGAACTTTTCTTCTCTTCTGATACAAGGCGAAGAAGGTCATTGTTCCGCGACAGAAGCCAATCGTATTCAAGGAATGGTGTGCCCTTCATCTGATTCAGTATCGGTGTTAAATCCAGTGTAGTATACATACAACAGGAGCGAATGCAGTGACTTCGACGGCCTCAGGCATGGTTGTCCGATCAGGTTGAGTGTCGGACTGCAATGGAATGGATGATAAGACCGGGGAAACGATAATGTGCCTGTTAGGCTTGATACCCTCCTCATTCAGCATGTCTGATAGTCCCATCTTGCAGTCGAATTTGGAAACCATAATTCGATGAAGTTCATTGGTAGCATGGTACAGCCTTATATACTCGAATTTCGTTCCTGAAACAGTCACCCTTGAATAGAGAGGTACATGTCAGCTCATTTAGCTATCGAGGGCCCGTGCTAGCACTTAACCTCTCATGTCCCCGTGCTTCCGTAAGGCTTGAGGCAACATCGACAAGTCATCACAATAGCCTGTAGCATGAAGTAGTCGAACCCTTCAATCTATAAGGCAATAGATTGGATACGTAGGGATACGTCGTTCACTTAAGTACTCTCGCAATTCGGATGTCTGCTACAAGTACATCATTTCCGCCCATTGTTAATCCAAGACTACGGTGACCTTGGACTCCTGGTAAGTACTCTCCTTTCTCTCGGTTATTCTACCATCGCGAACTGACGATACCGTCCTCTGGACGGGCTCTCTATAACAATAACCCATCCCACGCTTCTTGCTGTGGCCGTGAAGGTCTCCTGCAAGCTTTCGACCTCGGCTTTGTGGATGAAAGAATTGCTCAGGCTGGGATAAAACCTTGACCCGGACGTACTTGCCAGTGAGGATCGCGATATCCTTCTGGAAGACTACACTCATAATACAGCCGTTCACTATGCGCTCAAGAAGAAGCGTGTCATCCCGGATGTGTCCACGAGAAAACACAACATTCACGAAGATCTAACTCTGGTTCGTACACTTCTTGATCGCCGGCAGACACTGGGAAAGCATAAGCTGCATACTTATAGCAAGGACTTCTTTCTCCTTGCTGTTAGTCGTTGGTACAGGGCTCTTGTAGCGATGGTGCTTGGTAGCTGTATCGATCTTGCCACAGTCAAGCAGGCGTGCCATGTATTCCAGCCCTACGATGCGTCAGCGCTTCATGAAGCTTTGGACACTATGGACGCCTCCAGGACAACTGCTCTGCTGGTTCGTCTCGGTCGCGACGATGTGGTCACGAATCATGGTTCAGATTGCACCATCGAAGCGGAATCGAGAGATCGAGACGGTCAGACGCCCCTGTTGCAGGCAGCGGCAGACGGGCACGAGGGCGTAGTCAAGCTGTTGAGAGAGTACGTTCAATTGAATGAGTATAGTAAAGGGGCGCTTTCGAAATGACGATGTTCTCAATATGCCTCTTCAATGGTTTGCGCTACAGTACGGTTGGGACCATGTAGTACTTTCGCGTTTCCCAGAGCAGGCGAAGCAAGATACTTAAGCTAGAACGTCACACAAACAGAGTCACCGCCGTGGCCTTCTCGCCGGACGGGCAGGTGGTCGCATCGGCGTCCGACGACCGGACGGTGCGGCTGTGGAACTCATCAACAGGCGAGGAGACGCAGAAGCTCGCCAGGCACAATACACTATGCAAGCCGCCTGCATCCTCGCGTCAAGGCTGCCTCAATCATGAATGCCGCCTACAGGCACGGGCGAGGCGCTGAATATCGCGTGCTGGTAGCAAGCGCGGGACTGGTTGCTGAGCAGGGGACTTGCGAAGCTAGTAGACTAGTGACTCACTAACCCCTCGAATGTCGGCTCCTAGTAGCCGCCTGTCAGCTAATCATTCTAACAACTCCGCATCGATCTTCCGGATGTCGGTCTCAATGCTGGCCTCCTGTTTATCTGCTTCCGCTGCTTCCGCTGCTTCCGCTGCTTCTGCTTGCAGGTATTCGTACTGCCGCTCTGTCTCATCTGCCTGCTTCCGAGCTTCGTGCGCCCGTCGTTCCAGCTCTGCTACCTGTCCAAGTAACTCTTGTTTTCTGTATTGTATGCTCTCGGCTTCGTTCGATAACGTAGCCTCTCGTTCCCTTATGCTTTTCAGCTGAGACGCCATTTGTTTCCTTCGTCTCACTTGCTTTCCCCAGTGTATCAGTTGAGGGTCTGATCTTCCTTCTCCCAGCCTTTGCGGCCACTGAGCTGACTCAAAATCATGCGGAGAGCTTGCTCTTCTTTCGTGTTGTCCAGTCTGTGGAGATGTGGGAGGAGCGTGAGAAGGCGCGTCTACACGTGGCGTGACAGATTCAGAAGCACCAGATTCTCGTGGATCCTTGACGACCCGCTCATCACGATGCCCTACGGTCGAAACATCTCCGGGCTGGCCCAGGTTTGCTGACTCGTCCAATGCGGTTATCGATTGGTCCAGTCGGCTGTCCTGAGCCGCCGCTCTCCAGAGGTGGGTGATCATCCAGGATTTGCTCACGGGGCAGCTGTGGGGTGGCTCGGGCACAAGGAACTTCTAAAGCTCGTGCTCCAGAGTGGCTGCAGCTCGGGTCTCATCCTCAAAGACG
Organism: Friedmanniomyces endolithicus; assembly: GCA_030411845.1. NCBI lineage: Eukaryota > Fungi > Ascomycota > Dothideomycetes > Mycosphaerellales > Teratosphaeriaceae > Friedmanniomyces > Friedmanniomyces endolithicus. The sequence continues at coordinate 12,397 of JASUXV010000086.1, read as the reverse complement.
ATATGGACTGGGACACAGAGATCCGTAACCAGACGCGTCTTATCGCGGCTGCGGTCCGCGCTCTCACGAATGAGGAAGATAATGGTCAGGCGCCCTACTGATCGGGATGGGATGTGTGTGCTCTGGATGGGCCACTGCGGTGATACGGCTAACATCAATAGGCCATTGTTCATCTTCAAGGACCACACGACCATACCGCCGGACGAGTATCGCGGGCTGGACAGGCATCACGATGATCGTGCGGGAAGGCGAGCGTTCTGTGCATTATTCGGAGAATGCAGCCTGCAGCTTCGCGTACGCTGTTTCCGCCGAAGGCGCAGAGAAGCTTCTACATCTAGCGTCATCTGGGCATGGAGGCGCCTTCGATCTGATGCTAATGGGCGCGTGTCGAGGTAAGGAACTTAGATGCGTATCGGTGAATCCTGAGGTGTTTGATCCTTACCGTCCAGCAGATGGAGAACTCAGCGAGGTACAAGATGGAGACCGTGGGGATACACTCGACGTACACGTGGGAGATGCAATGGGATACACGGACAACATTCGGCAAAGTGCAAGGTGTTTGGGATTGTTCAATTCAACGTGCTACTCCAATTAGCTACGCGATGACGAGCTTATCGTCGTTGGGGTGACAGTGCACTACAAAACACCACAAATGTGATAACAAGCATCCTTACCTAAAGGGAAAAGCCTGGGCGTGACAGCCTTTCTGACTACTCCATTGTCGCCGTATGTAACCGCTGCTTTGCCTTGAGGCTGCAGTGCGATTCGTTAGCGTGATGTCTGTCGTGTGTTGATAGTGGGCACACGTATTTGCGAGACATTTCATTTGAAGTCGTCAGCGGCGCTCTGATCGATGGGTGCGCTAGCGCACAAAAGCAAGGAGTAGCGTCGCTAAGGCCCTGCTATACCTGCCCGTCTGTGCACAAGGCTGGATGATCATCATTTCACGCAGGCGGACGGTGGCAGAGCAGACGGTACACGAGAGCAAAATCGTCGCGGTCAAGCCGGTGGTAAGAGAGCATGCGCTGGCGTTGCTGGAGAGAAGGTCAAGACAGCACGCTCGTGCGCCTTGGGGGGGAGAAGCTCGCGTCTGCTCTGGGCCACATGCCGCTGGCCATGGTCCAGGCGGCGGCGTACCTTAAGTAGAGGGGGCTGATATGTTCCGTGAAGCAACATCTCGACAGTCTTGAGAAGAGCGATAAGTCCCGGATGAGCCTCCTGGATGCAAAGTGGGGAGAGCTCCGACAGGATCGCGAGGCAGCCAATTCTATCCTGTCGACCTGAAAATCTCGTTCGAGACCATCGGCCGCGGATCGACTGTCGCTGATGAGCTTCTTCGACTACCAGGGGATCCCGTAGTCAATGCTGCGAGCGGACGATGCCAGCATTTTGAAAACGAGACGCAATAGCACAATACCGCAAACCGCCATAGTAACGATATCGTATCTTGCAGCATGTTCAAAATATGGATGTGTGCTCAGTCTTGCTTCCATCGCTGTGTTGCTTGAGCACAAGCCCGAACAGAATGCGCCACATGAAAGGTACCAGAGACATCGAAGGGCAGGCGCAGAATCTGCGTTCCGGACACCATCTGGCTCGGGTACCTCTAGATTCGCTTGTGCAGCAGCGAGTAAGTCAGCCTTGGTGGTCATGGCGTAATGCGCATACATCAGGTGCTCCCCCCTAGAATGACTCGTCACAACAGGAGAGGAGTCTCGCGCGCATCGTGTGGGAAGGTTTCTCGCGATCAATGGCGAGGTTCGGAGTGCGGCACCCGCGCCGCCGGTGGCAAGGAGGAAAGGGTAGAGGCTTTTGAGGGCGCCGTTGCGTTCGGCCCAGATCATGAGACCGGCTTGGCCTTCCGGCTCGTTGGGGCTGGGCGCCGAGGCGCTGGGACCGAAGGCCTTCTGCGCGAGCAAGGTGAAGCGGTCGTGGAACGGCTGTCTTTCGGGCATGAGCTGGTCGTGCGGGAGAGGACGAAGGCGAGACATCAAGCGAGACGTTTGACGGCAAGGTCTGGACGTCTTCTCGATCTCGCACGACCACCGGATAGTGAGAATCTATGGCCACTACGCTGTCGTCGACGGTTCCAGTACGGACAACACGCGTGTATGGGATGGGGGGAAAGATTAACCACCCTCTCAGCACTCGCACATCTTTCAGGAGACATAGGAAGAAGACATACTAGAATCTTGTATAGCGTGAGGAATGCTTCCCCACGAGGTTAGAGGCGATAAGTCACGGTCCGCGAAGGCATCCAAGCGAAAAGGTGTCCGCTTTACAGCAGCATGGGGCGTCTCGCAACGGTGCGTAAACACCGCACTCTCAGACTCAAGCGAGCTCTAACGAGTCTGTCTCTGTCACCGAATGCGCTGCCGATCGTTCGGACAGCTTCGGCGGATCTCGACCAGACTACACTGCAGCTCAAGATGGCCTCGATCTAGAATTAGACCCGAGATCCGAAGATATGAACGTCCCTAATATCATCTCACCCGAAAAAAGCCTACGAACGTATGGTGAGGATTTTCTCGGACTGCTTCTTCAAAGACTAACATCATGTGCAAATACTCCTGAAGAGCATTGATCCAGTATTTCACAGCATCCAGATATTGACATATGTATTCTCAAAACCCCCATCATTCTTTCTTCGAGACATCAAGCGCTGACCCTTCAGACGCTTCTTCAATTAACATGCTCTCTTTTGATAAATCGGCTTTTTTGGCTTTCCATTCTTCCCAGATCCATTTCCCATCTTAGGCCTGGCCGTCAACGCCGGCCCAGTCAACCCAACAACAGGGTTATAGTTCTCATAAGCACAAGCCTCCATGATTGCCACAGCTCCAGCGGCCGTGTGCAACGTTTTCTCTTCCCTCTGAATAGCCACCGACGGATAAGCGTTGTCGATGCCCCTTGGGAAGGGTACCATGTTGAGCGTGGGACCACATGTAGTGGCCTCAAACGTCCAATTTTGATTACTTCCCACATTCATCGAGATCGTAGAATTTTTGGAGACCAAGGCCCAAGCGAACACAGCATCTGAGGGATAAGCGGAGTTGCGAACGACGCCAATGTTGTTCGTGCCGCTGCTGCAAGGAACTTCTTTCGGGTGTACCCGATACCAGAAAACGACCCGATCTTCTTTCACCTGTAGCACTTTCAATAAGAAATCGGTATGGGCAGTAGTAGATGGAGCCGGACCCTAACACGAACTTACCTTCGGGGCCAACCCAGTTTTGTACCAGCTGATATAATATTGCGCCATAACCCGCCAGGCACTATGTGTCTGACCGTAAATGTAAGCGCCCGTGACTCCAAATCCAACTGCCGCGGGACCCGTGACTGGCGGCAAGTCGCGGATGTAGTGAGACTCCTCAAAGTCGTTCCAGGTTATGATTTCGACAATGTCAGGCTGCACAGTGTTGATAGCCTGTTCCCATCGGTTAGGAAAGAGGACGTCGGAGTACTCAACCCAGGAATTGTAATAGCCGTCGTTGAAATCCTTGAATTGCCAAGGCGAGACACCTTTGGTCGACATACACGTCGGTTAGGGAATTGAGAAGGTTGCTGTCGGAGTAGGCGAGACTTACCCATGATGTATGGTCCTGTTCTCCCCGCGTTCTCGAAGGCTGCCTGAAAGTCGACGTCGACACCGGCAGTAAGGTTCGTATCCGTGTCTGCTGGCCAAGTTTGCCCTAGCCCGTCTCATTAGATACGTAAGTTTTCTGACGGTGACGAAGGTAAGCAGCATACAATTGAGATATCCATCGATCGCCGTGTAATTTGCGAGCATGCCCGTAGCCACCCCGTTGGCGTTGGAGCCAGCACCCTGGGCCGTAAGAGAGTACGTAGTGAGTGCTGGGGAGAGCGAGATGGTCACTCCTTCTCCAGCTAGTACGCTCTTCAGTTCTGCGAAAAAATTGTTGCCGTAGCCTTCTCCACCGTACGAAGATACAAGAACATCACCATTCCAGATGTAAGCAGCTGGAGAGTTGGCGTACTTGGATATCATAGTTGCCATGAAGGTTGTGTTCCAACCTATGGCACAAGCAGTAGGCGTGTAACTCATATCGAAAGAGTAAATCAATTTGAAGTCGTTGGTTGCGGCCACGGCGAATGCATCTTCAATGCGCGCGACGTACCAGTCCTGATTGTTCGGTGCGAGCGAACAGTCCGGCGGGCCCCAATTGAGGGCTGGGTAGTTGTCAGTATTACGTATTGCGCCTCGAAAGGGAGAGGTAGAACGCCAGCAATACACATGCGGACACTCGACGTACGCACCAAAGCCGTCAATCCCTATTTCCGACGCGGCGACAACATCGGCCTTCCACTCGGTCTGCGTATAATTGTACGTATTCGCCACCTTAGACGTCAGTATGCATCAGCCCATAGTCCCGAGGGGCAACTCGAACAGTAGGTACACACCATAAAATGAGCAAAAACGTCGGCAGCTCTCGCAAGACCGCAGAATAAAATAACCAGGAACAGGGGAGAAGCTGCCATGGCAGGTGCGCGACTGTCAAAGGATTGACTGTTTGGTCTGGCAACCTGAGTAGGCAGGCGTCCGAGCCGCTTTAAGTAGAACAATTGCGGCAACCCCCCTTCCCCCTCTTTTCCAAAGCTTGTATGGACCAGTAGTCGCAGTCAACCTTGGTCGTGCAACTGTATATGATGGAGATCGATTGAACCCGGACCTTCCAGCGAAGCTCCGACGAAGCTCCAGCGAGGCTGACGGATGAGCCGTCTTTGCTTCAGTTGAATTTGCTGGTTTGGTTGGACGGAGACCCGGAAGGCTCCCGGGCCGCGTATGCAGTTGCGAGGTGCTCACTGGCTCTGGCGGGGTATATCGACCGGGCTTTATTGAGGGGTCTGGCAAGGAAATCGAAAACATCCCCGTTTGGACACGAACAGCGCTCACCACATACGAGGAGGGGTCCGGATGCAGCTGGCCTGGTTGTGTGCCTATCCGTTCGAGCCCAACGACGTTGAATACGTCATTTCCTGACACGTGGGCAGGAACGCAATCAACGTAACCCTAGCTGAGCGTGTTCCAGCTGGCGGGAGCTGGAGAAAGCGGAAGAAGTTCACACCAACACTCGGTGGTACTTCCTATTACACCAGGTAACAAGCACATCGTTGCATCGCGCAGAGAGTTTGCGAGAGTTCCGCCGAAAAGAGCGCTACAAAGGCGGGGCCGCGAAAGCGGAGAGCGGCTCTCGAGAAGGAGGTATGCATGCCCAAACGCGCAGATCCCGCGGGCGAAGGCAAGGCCTAAGATCTCATCGAGCGGACATAGGGCGGACCAAGGCCGAGGCAGGGTTTCTCCTTGCCTCCCTGTATCTTACGCTCCTCCCGCAGATGTACAGCCGTCCGCCTACTTCGGCCCGAGAGATGCAGGCCAAGACGCGCCCTTCAAGCACCACCTCAGGAGACTCTCAGATACGACCGTCACCAGCTTCTCCGGCAATATCGTAAGGGGTACCAAATCAGACGTCGCAGTCTCCTCCGCGAGGTAGTGTATCAATCACCATGGCTCGGGCCGCCCATCTCACCGTCTCACCTTCAGCCAGGGTGCGGCTTGGGCTCCGGTGCCACCTTCCCTTTTCTCTCCTCTCCTCCTCCGCAAGGAAGATTCCCCGCTAGGAACCGACCCGCTGCGGGGTACCTGCATGACATGGCTCCAGACGCGGAAGCAAGTGCTCGCGCCGACTCCACTACTATGACGATCTACCTACTGTTCCTGCCTACCTCCGACCGTCAGCGGCCTAGCAATGCTTTTCGCCCCGCGGTCCGCGAAACGCAGAACTTCCTCTTCCACCTGGAGGCCCTGCTGATCAAGGCGCTCACGAGACTCACTACTTCCTGCAAGGTGTGCGACCGGAGTGGATCATGGATGGTTGCATGATTATCCCGCATTGTGCGAGTGGAGTATAAGATCGCTCCCTTCCTTCATCATAACTACCTTTCAAGCTTCCCGCAGCTTGCTTGCTTGCTTGATAACGTGCAGCGTCTCACCACCGCGGCAGACGAGATGGCAACACCCCTGAGACGCACACTGGGCGCTGCCCTGGCCATCTCTTCCCTTGTCTCCGCAAGCCCAGTGCCTGCGCTGCTCTCGCGGCAGAGTACCGACACAGCAGATGTCTCGGCGTGTCCTGGATACAAGGCGGGCAACGTCCAGACTAGCGACACCGGCTTGACGGCCAGCTTGAGCTTGGCTGGCACGGCGTGCAATGCGTACGGCACGGATTTGACGGACTTGACACTCACGGTCGAGTACCAGGCCAGTATGGAATAAGACACTTCGAGATGACAAAAGCTACAGACGACTGACCCTCAGCCAGACCAGCGCCTACATGTCAAGATCCAAGATGCAGCGAACCAAGTCTACCAAGTCCCATCCTCCGTCTTCGACCGCCCCTCCATTTCCGGCAACTGCAGCACCTCCAGCGCCGACCTCATCTTCAACTACATCGAGTCGCCCTTCAGCTTCTCCGTTCTCCGCCGCAGTACCAACGAGACCCTCTTCGACACCTCCGCCGCGAGCCTTATTTTCGAATCTCAGTACCTCCGCCTCCGCACCAGCCTTCCGGCGAGCCCCAGCCTGTACGGCCTGGGCGAGCATACCGACCCCTTCATGCTCAACACGACGAACTATACCCGAACTATCTGGAATCGCGACGCCTATCTCATTCCTCCCGGCACGAATTTGTATGGCGACCACCCTGTGTACTTTGACCACCGCGGCGCCAACGGCACACACGGTGTCTTCCTGCTCAACTCAAATGGCATGAACATCGTCATTGATGACACCGATGGCCAGTACCTCGAGTACAACACCCTGGGCGGTGTGCTGGATTTCTACTTCCTCGCAGGATCGTCACCCGTGCAAGTCGCGCAGCAGTACTCAGAGGTCGTGGGAAAGAGCGCCATGATGCCGTACTGGGGCTTCGGCTTCCATCAGTGCCGGTACGGGATGCAGGATGTGTATGAAGTGGCTGAGGTGGTCGCCAATTACAGTATCGCTAATATCCCGCTCGAGACGATGTGGACCGTAAGACTTAAGGTTCCAGTTCGTATGGGAGACATTGACGGCTAACACCCTTCGATACGGCTAGGATATCGACTACATGTACCTCCGCCGCGTCTTCACCCTGGACCCGGACCGCTTTCCGCTGCACCTGATGCAAGAGCTCGTAACGTACCTCCACGACCACCAGCAACACTACGTCGTAATGGTGGACCCGGCGGTAGCCTACCAGCCGTACCCAGCCTTCCAGAATGGCGTAGCGAATGACGCGTTCCTCAAAGTCGCCAACGGTAGCGTGTACAAAGGCGTCGTCTGGCCTGGCGTCACGGCTTTCCCTGACTGGTTCGCGCCCGGCACGCAAGGCTACTGGAACAATGAGTTCGATACTTTCTTCTCCCCCGCTACGGGTGTGGACATTGACGCGCTGTGGATCGATATGAATGAGGCCTCTAATTTCTGCGTCTTCCCTTGCACGGATCCGGAGAACCAGGCCACGACCATGGGCGACCCGCCACGCCCGCCTGCCATTCGTTTAGGAGCACCACGGCCTATTCCGGGGTTCCCGGCGGATTTCCAGCCGGTATGCCACGCGGAGGTGACGTTCAGTGTCGATGCTAGCACGTTGTTTGGGGAGAATATACTGGTCTTCGGGTCTGCGATTACAATTGGAAACGGTGACGATTTGATGAATGCGGTTACGTTGGGTGCGAATAATTATCCGATTTGGAGTGTGACGGTGGATATGCCAGCCGATACGACGGTTACGTACCAGTACGTCCGTGCTGAGCCGGATGGGACGTTTGTCTTTGAGACTATAAATAGGACAATTACGACGGGTGGGTGCAACAGCACGAGTCAGACGGGGACGGTGAACATTACTACGTCGTCGCCCTCGACTTCTTCGAAGGTACGACGGGATGCCCTGGCTGCCCACGGCGCACCGCTGGTGAAGAGGCAGGCAGCAGGCGACGCTGTCGGGATGCCGGGTAGGGACCTGCTGAACCCAGAGTACATGATCAACAATGCCGCCGGAAGCCTCAGCAACAAGACGCTCAATACCGACCTCATCCACTACGGCGGGTACGCAGAGTATGATACGCACAACTTGTACGGTGCCATGATGTCCGAATCCAGTCGTCTGGCTATGCTGTCGCGGAGGCCGGGATTGAGGCCGATGGTCATCACGCGGAGTACGTTCGCTGGGTCTGGGAGACAGATCGGACACTGGCTTGGTGACAACGACGCGACGTGGGCTGACTACCTGATCTCCATCGGCGAGCTGCTGGAGTTTGGCGCGCTGTTCCAGGTCCCCATGGCTGGCTCAGATGTCTGCGGCTACGCAGGCGTGACGAACGAACTCCTGTGCGCGCGCTGGGCTACGCTCGGAGCTTTCAGCCCCTTCTATCGTAACCACGAGACGTCCGGTGAGCCGCCACACGAATTCTACCGCCACCCCATCGTCGCGGAAGCAGCAAGAAACGCTATCGCGACACGGTACCAGCTGCTGGACTATATGTATACCGCTTTCTACGAGCAGAACCAAACCGGCACCCCAACCGTACAACCCATGTTTTTCGTTTACCCCGAAGACCGCAACGCGAACAGCCTAGCGTATCAGTACTTCTACGGTCCCGGAATCATGGTCGCGCCCGTCACAGTCGAGAACTCCACCACGACCGAGATCTACATACCGGATGACATCTTCTACGACTTCTATACCCACGAGACGGTACGCGGACACGGCGAGATGGTAACGTTGACCAACGTGGCTTACACGACTATACCGCTGTACTACAAAGGCGGCTCCATTGTAGCACTGAGGGCGAAGTCAGCGAACACGACGACTGAGCTACGGAAGCAGGATTTCAGTATCGTCATCGCTCCGAGCTTGAACGGGACGACGAGCGGGAGTCTATATCTCGACGACGGTGTTAGTATCGAGCAAGCGGCGACGAGCTGTATCGATTTTTCGTACGATGCCTCCGGGCACTTTGCCATGACGGGGAGTTTTGGGTATGAGGCTGGGGTGAGTATTACTAGTATCACGGTGCTGGGAACGAATAGCAGCAGTGGGGTGAGTGCGGGGCCGTATGGTAATGTCGTGACGGAGAAGGCGATGATTATTCCGTTGACGGGACCGCGGAGTGTGCAGTTGTGAGGGAGACAGAGTGGCATTGATTTGATGAGTGATGACGAAGTGTTGGCTGCTAGGTGGAGAGGCACTGCGAGGTAGCGAATAAAAAGCCCCTCTGTCGACAACGCATTTCTGCCGAATGTTTTGGCATGTGTGTTGTGAGGTAGTGTTTCGTCTTCTTTGAGCCCTGCTCTATGCTCAGTAGGTTCAAATATCGTGCGTTAAGCACGGTCCGCTCCGGAAGGGCTCTACTGTACCAACGTGATGCACTGACTGCCACTACTTCACCTGATCAGGCCAACACAGTACAATGCCATGCTAGATAAGGGTCCCTCGCTTTCTAGTGATCTCGTGATGCTGTGACCCCAAAGATACTCGGAATTGAACGTCGCTCCGGCATCCTGAACTTCTGCGCGTGTCGGTGCGTTCCAAGATCCACTCTTTGGATGCGAAGAGACTTGGGATAATATTGTTCTAGACGCGATGCAACTCCATAAAGCTTCAACCAGAACAATGATGGTGCGGCCAGTAGATATGCCGCGACTGATGATTAGTTACGCGTCTGTGGTAGTATCGAAATTACAGACGAACCAACAGCTGTAGCTGATCAGCATTGCTTAAGCCACAGAAGCAGGTCGAAGCAAGTAACGTGATTGTACTATAATGCGGATATCCGAGAGCTAAACCGGTTTCGACAAGACAAGAGCATCCTGCATATCTATGAGCAGAAAGACGAGCGCCCAAACGGTGGTTCTGGTTCCCACTCGATAAGAATTGTCTCGGATTCATTCAGTCGCCTATAAGGCTCGTGCACTCACGAGCCGGTTGCGGTTACGGAAGGGACGACTCGTATGAACTCGGTTTCATCTCCCATCCGAGGGTCTACAACGACGATATCGACTCTGTCTAACCTGTGTAACATGAACTAAGACCTCTGCGGCTTTACAAACACTTCTTTGTTCTTAATTGTGGGTCCCCGGAAGGATTCACTATCACCCGAATGGGTGATCTTAGCTCAGCCACTGGAGTCTCTCCATCCGAGGATCGTTCCTCGGCACTGCTACGCACTGTGGTTGAAGTGCTCAGCCAGCTCGACATTTACACCTCTTTTCCCACTCTTTCATTGAAACCAACGCCCTATCCGAGTGACACTTGTTCGACACAGCTATCTTACGCAATGATCATATACGATGCTATTTCTGAGGAAACTGCTGAGAAAGTAAGGAAGAGCCTCGAGAGGCAAGTTGCAAATCGGCGCATCGCCGAATCGGCGCAAGCTTGCTCTTCGTGCTAGGCCGAAAGTAGAGTTTACGTCCTTCGTACGATGATACTTCTGTTCTGGGACATTCGTGCGATGCGTGTAATGTTGAGCTCCAACATGTGGGTTGGGGCCAGTAGGATCACTAATACAGCATAACTCAACTGTAGTAGTCGTCCTTGCGGAGATGGACGGGGCCACGATAGAGTTGGATGCACGGAGGAGGCCTCGTTGGTGGCGGCAATCGCTTACGACCTTGACACAGCGAGAATTGAATCCTCCTCCCGATGGGTACATGATCACCTATCGCGGAAGAGAGGAGACACAGACTTCCACTGATTATCGCACATTCGCTGTATACAGGGGAGCTGACCTTGGAGTCCGTTATGAATCATTCCACACAGTCGACGAGCAGCTCGCTGTTCGACCTCAAGCAGGAACTCATCCAAGCGCTGGACATTGTCCTTGTGCATCGCAGCAGATGTCTACATGCTTACACCGCTCTTGGCTAAGGTCAATGCTACGACACGGAGACAAGTGACGCAAACCATTGGAGCCTGGGTGCCGGCATCAAACTGACTCGAGTTTCCGTCCTCATCGTCCAAGACGTGGCATAAACGTGAAGATCTTCCTTACCCAGTGCACGACTCTCCAAAAGTGACTGTTGCGTCTACTACAGCTCGTCACTATCTAAGAGATGTCTAGTCTCAGTCTTTTCCGGAAACTTCGCGAAGCAGAACAACTTGTAGAAGTAGGAGTGGAAAATGTACAGGTCTCATCGCCCGGCTTGGATAAGAGGGCAATTGGCACACAAGGTCTGAACGGCTGTACTCGTGTTGTTATGCTTGGAACGGCCGTCCTGTTGGCGCGTATCGCGCCTCTTTCAGGAAGCTATGAGCAAAGGAGATCGACCAACCGAGACGTCAGACAGGCAAGCAGAGACCACTACGAGAACTCCCTTCAGAATGTTACGAGGCTAGTACGACAACACGCACCCGACTTTCCCACTTCAGGTGCAGCCTCGGGCATTTTCAGTCAAGGTCCGCAGGGCTCTATGCAAGATGTTATTCAATAAGTTCAGAGACACCTCTCCAGCATGGGTTATGAGATGAGACCTGCGTTCTACCAGGAGACCAACCCAGAAGCGGCAAGAGTACCGAATGGTGAAACAGTCAGCTTTCATAGCAGATCCCGTGACAGACGTTCGAATGAGGCGGCTAGAGCGGTGCTCGCTCCCCTGCCGGGGTCAGCACGATTGACGCAGTAATGAACGGGCAGTGAGTAACGCTCAGAGCGAGGTGGATCCGTACGAAATTAGGATATCACCCTATCAGGTCTCTTGGCTTCCAAAGCACGCAAGAATGTGTCTTGGCTATTTTGGTGGAATTCAGAACCATCGTAGTCATCAATAACAAAAGGCATGCAATCGAGTATCGTTACGCAATCTGTATGCATTGTGCCGCCAGAGCCAGAATGAACGAGCTCTTTTACTGCGGCTAATGGTCTGCATCTCGCCTCTTCGGCAGCATATCCGTCGTTGTATATTTGAGAAGGGTCTGTATGCTGCCAAACCACTACAACTCCACCAACCCTCTCCGGTCTGGCTAGCTCAAGACAGAAGTCGATCTCAAGAATTGGCAGAGCGGACTCTTGGGCGTTCCCCATTTCCAAGCGTACCGTTTGGCCGAACTCTTCCAAAATCCCGAGGTTATCGCTTCGTTCGCCACCCAACTCGTCACGCTGGTATTGACAATTTAGTATCTTTCGAAGACGGTGATCCGTCGGTATATCGAGGCACCGCGTTTCCATGTTGCTGTGTGCCGATATGCCTTGAACGCAGTCCTTCACAGCGCCGATCTTATGCGTACTCTTGAAGCCGCGGAGGAAACCGACACGGGTCGGGTCCATATCAACAATATGATCGCACATGATGAGCGTAAGTGTTGCTGACTCAACGCCTTGTTTGGACGTCTCATCA
>JASUXV010000085.1:0-18110 GCA_030411845.1 Friedmanniomyces endolithicus | reverse complement strand
ATTGAATTATGGCTTTCAACTTCGAATGCAAGATGGGACTATCTGACATGCTGAACGAGGAGGATCTCAAGCCTCAAACTCACATTATCGTTTCCCCGGTCTTATCATCCAGTTTATTGCAGTCCGACACTCAACCCGATACGAGAACCATGCCTCAGGCCGCCGACGTCACTGAATTTGCTCCTGTTGTATGTATACTATACTGGTCTCCATCCCAATACTGAATCAGATGAAGGGCACACCCTTCCTTGATTCCGATTGGCTTCTGTCGCAGAACAATGACCTCCTTCGCCTTGTATCAGAGCAGAGGAAAAGTTCGCAACATCAGACTATCATCTTCAATGATGTTTTAAAACAGCTCGCCGAGACTACACAGGCGAAAGACCAGGTAGAATGGCAGCGTCAAGCTCTGTGGAGCGACAACATTCGTCTCAAGGGCGAAGTAGCTCAGATGCAGCATGCTTTGGCCGTGGACCGCTTTCAGCATGCTGAAGATCGCAAGAACGCTCTACTTCAAGACGAATTGAGGAACTCATTACGACAAGAAGCCTTTTTGCAACGCGACTTCGCGCGCCTCACCACCGAGCACCTCGCTCAGATGACCCGCGTATTAACAGTCGCAGTACACGCTCCAGAAACGGAAGTAGTCAGGCTTCTTGATGCTTCGAATTATGAAGCACAACTTGAGGAGTGTCATCGGCTTCGCGACGGTCTGCCGAGAGAGTCGAGCTCGTCGCAGCAGCAGCCTCGGACGAGCTTGCGACCTCTGGCCCCAGCACCTGTAGTGTACGCACAACCATCAGAGGCAGGACAATCGCGAGCAGCGACACAGGACGATAATACCGGGATGAACCAGACTGCCGCAGGAGGTCATCTAGCACAAGACCTGACGGTGCACAATTGGGCTATTGGGACTCCTCAGAATCACCTGAAGGCAAAGAACGGTAAAAGAAAGGTACCTCAGTAGACGCAGGGCGATACCAAACACCAGTATGTTACTATCTTTAGCACTGTTGAAGCTGTAGTGGACAAAATCAGCTACTTCATTCGATGATGTGCCTTCATGCTTGACTTCACATGCAGTACAAGAGGCTTCCTCGACGTGCTTCCTTTTGCCAGTCGACGACATGGCAATCCAACTGTTACTCTTTCTTGTTATGTGCATGTTCTACTGTGCGTGTGGCGCATCAACCTTCCAGGATGGTTCTCTCGGTGGCGACTGCGCAAACAATGCATGCCAATTCTCACTTTCAGGCAACTTCTGGAATCCCATTGCAAGCAACATTCCCACCTCTCTGTCTAGCCTCACGGCGACACTCGATAGTATGGCTACTACTTCGGCTTCTACTATCCACGGAAGCCCAGAGAACGCAATGCCGACGTTGACGCTTGACTCCCACAATGTAACGCATCGAGTAGCAGCAAGCTCCGCCAATGTAACACACAGAGTAGCAGCAAGCTCAGCGGTAGGTATTATAACGGCGTCAGATGGGCTTTGACTGACGCCGAGAGCTAGACTCAAGGCTACCAAACGCCATTGACGAACCCATCCTCAGCAGACTTGACTCCAAGCGTATGCGGAGCGCCGGAAAACTACACGAGTTCCACGGGCATTGCAACGAGCAGTCCTCTCCAACCGACAGGCGCTCCCGAAAGCCCTCACTCGAATCTCTCTACTACGTACATGTTTCCCCATTCGACTTCACCAACGAATACGACCTCGATCGCCCAAGCTGCTCAAACGAGTACTGCTAGTCGTACTATTTGCCAGAGAGAGTGGTTTAGTACCTTGCTCGCGCTCCTAGGTATGTCGCTACAGCGTCTCTACTCTTGAAGCATTCAGTATCAGACCGTGCCGAATGTTGGCTGGGTCAATTGCCCAGGCGTCTGCGACGCCGCGTGATACCTTATGACTACGACGACGTCCACGACAACATCTACTACAACGTCTACAATCACAACTACTGACTTGGTAATCAGATAAGGTAGTGAAGAATGGAGGCATTTGAGAGGAAACATAGGCTTGGGTTTTGGGAGGCGGTAGGAGCTTGCTAGTCACAGCATGAATAGAATGTGGGGCAGGAGCAAGGTCTGTTACTAGTGGCTGCGAAATAATGCAAATAGGATTTACAGCTATGGTTTTGTCTGCTACTTGCCGTGGGGTCCAATTACTATGAGAGTCTTCATACCTTACTATCGGTGCAATGCTACGAACGGGAACAAGTGACATCAACGACTCAACGACTGAACCTCCCCTCAGAGCTCCGAGCGACGCAGATAGGCGTCCGATATGGCAGGGTGGCACGCCGACAGTCGCCGACTCTACAGTCTTCTCAACCAGATGATGAGCTCGAGAACGCAGATGCTGGTAGATAGGTCGCTCCAGAGTCCGTCGGGGACGATGCTAAAGTGTCGGGTAGCTGACTTAGAGGATGTGCATCATGGTACGACCATAACGTGTTGTACGTCTCCTCCAGGGCGTGTAATACAGACGCAGGTATCTCAGCCACTTCATCGTCGGAAGGCGTCGGAGACACGCAATCTGGCATTGGCGGCTACCGGGCTCTACTTGAGGCGGTCCTAAGCACACCGACCCGTTGGATAGGTGCGTTGGTAACCGGTTCGTTGAGTTGTTCCTCGAAGCTCGATACAGCGACAAGATCTGCATTTCCGCATCCTCTGGAAGGGATGGCGTCCCGTCCACTCGCTCCAGTGGCTGCTCAAGCTCTTGCTGTTCGACTGCAACGTAGGCTGTTGGGGCCATATGTTGAATTGGATGGTAACGTTGGTTGCCGGGTTGCGTCAGTAACGTCTCGCCCTGCACCGCTCGTCGGCGGCGGACAAGTAGCCAGAGTCCACACAGCAAGATCAAGAAGACGATCATCACCGCAGCTGTCAGTCCCGAGGCTTGAGCACTGGTGATGGAGCTAAGCGGTGACCTTGTGTCCACATTCACATCGCTTGTAGTGGTAGGTGTTGGGGGTTGAAGAGTCTGAATAGAGACTTGGGTGGCGAATGAAGTGCGATATTCGGTTCGGACGCTCAGCACTGTGCTAGGGTGGAAGCAACAGCTGTACGAGAATCACTCGCCCTGCCGATTGGCAAATGCCCGAAAGGTTCTCTCCGAAGCTCCGTACTAGCTGCTCGCTTTGTCACTGCAGCCCGACTCGCTTCTTGCGTCGCTTCTTCTAAGTCATGAGGCCGTTAGTGGTTCTCAAGAGGCAAGCGAGCAATGCTCACACTACCTGTTGGTGATTCAGGTAATCTAGGCGATGCTGAATTATCTGAAGGCATAAGGTGATTGCCTTGTAGGTCCATCGATCCAGCCGATGATGCTAATCCGCCTGATGGATCACACAAAGACTTCGGCGACTCACAGACGCCGGGACTATGATTTTTGTAGTTGTTGCAAGACATTAGAAGGGCGTTGACTGTACACTGGCGCACGGAGATCCTCGTCGTGGTGTCTAGACTGGCGTATCAGATGCTCTCGGAGGAAGGGCGGCTTCTTGGCCTCGTCAGTCTCAAATATAAGACCGTCTTGCTTGTATCTACAGAGGGTAAGCACAGATGGATGCTTTGCAGCAGTAGTACGACTGCGTGCTGCAGCCAATATATGGTCAATTGCACGGGAATGATACAAGGTGTCGATAGATACAAGGTGTCGATAGACGTAATCCAGCATCGCTACCTCCGCATGTACTTTCCGGCCTCAAACAATATCTTGCCACCGTTGAGAAGTCAAACGCCAAGGTTCCCAAAGTAGTGTAGTTGCTCATAAATGGCAAGGTTGCCTGTGCAGTGTATGCAACAGCAATCACGACTCTGGTGACCTACAACTTACTGCCGTATCCCTAACCTTTCCGGGTCGATGTTTGCATGAATCGAGCTGGTATCAAATACGGCTACGCACTTCCCTCAGCGACCTCAGTCCGAGATTGGTATTCTTCCGGGTCTTGTGCTCTTGGTGGTCTGACCGAGAGCATGACCAACTATCATACGTGAGGTTTGGAAATCCTTGGTTCACGCCTGAGTTGTGACCTATGCCGAGCCATTGGCACCAGATGCATTCGTCAGGTGACGCATCGAGTTGGGCTATCGTGTTGTATGGCGAAGGCAGAGTAAGAGAAGTCAGAAGAAGTGATGATTGCGAATAAGGCACGGGAGCGGTTGAGGAGCAATAGAACGGAAGCACCAGACCGGCCGGAGAACGCGTCGAGACACCCGATTCCACCACCACACGACTGGGCTTCAGAGGGCGCAATCTGAGCGTGCCGCAGGGTGGGTGTTGAATGATATTCCATGAGGAGAAGATCGAGACATGAGTTCGATGCTGAGGCCGCAGGCGAGCATTGACAGTCCCTATCCCAGTCTGGTGAGTGCACCGGCTTCGACCTCGCCAAGAGCGCAAACGCATACCTTTGCGGACGCTACGATGCAGGCGGCGCAACAGCAGGAGCAGTATAGGAGAGGCACACCGGTGACGCCTGAAGGCACAGCGAATGGTGCGCATGGCGGATGGCAAGTCCCCGGAGTACGGCATATGTCTGAGCAGCAGCAGCGGGCTGCGCAGAGTCATTACACTCCCCCGCCTCCTCCGCCACCTTTGCCCACCTCGCAGGCCGCGGTTCCTTTAAATCTGCAAGTACCGAGCCCGCCGCCACGAACCCCAACAAGCACGGCGGGCCGGACGCACATGACGATTCCTCCACCTCCCAATCAGCCGAACGGAGGGTATGTAACGTGGAACGGGCATAGTCAGCCTACCTATCCATCTCCACCTCCTATGCCGATGCAGCACAGGGAGCGGCGGAACTATGATCCCATGGCGTACTCAGAGTACATGCATCTACCGCCTCTGCCGGCGGCTGATCAGCCGTTCACGTCCGCGACATACATCTCAGGTGGCGAGAGCTCTGGGCTAGGCGTGGATATACGGCTTTCGCACTTGATACAAAGCTCACAACTACACCTTCCATCTCGGCCTGGTACGCAGTCGCAATATAGCTATAATCGTGGAGCTTCGGGAGACCTCACTCCATCATACGAGATGGCCACACAGACGTTGCACGGGCAAGGTGGCAAAAGAACGAACAATTACGCGCACGGCCAGGACCATCATCAAGATCAGACTCAGGGTCACTATCAAGCTTGGCTCAGCAACGATCAACCTCAACATTATCAACGACCGACATCACAAGCGCAGAGTGTACAGGCACCGCAACAGCCACTGCAGCAGAACAATTATCCACCGCCTGTACCAACGGCAGGTCGGCAGAAGGCAATCATGGCACCCGCCAGGGAGACCCAAGAAACTCCCTCGCCTGCAGTGCAGCCGCAGAACCCGTATCCCTTACATGGGGCTGCATCAAGCAGAGCGGAGTACACCGAGGAGGCAGCTCCTCAAGGCAACGGCGAGCACTTCTCTTCTCGCGACACTCCAGCCAGTCCGCAAGACCAGAAATGGCCTCTTGAGCGCGTGCAGATCTGGCTTGCGGCACACAGCTTTAGCAAAGAGTGGCAAGCTGCATTTCAGCACCTCAATGTCTACGGGAACAGATTTCTCGACATCGGCCGAGCCGCTGCAGGTGGCCAATCCAACTCTGGCTTCATGCCGCGAACAGTGCTTCCGCAGGTGGCGCGAGAGTGTACTGCTGGCGCTCGCATGTGGAATGAACCTAAGGAGCGTGAGGAGTCGAGGCGGATCCGGCGGCTGGTTAGGGGTGTACTGAAAACTAGTGGAGCGGGTACGCCGGTAACGGCTTCGTCCAGCAGTACCGCGAGCTTACAGTTGCACAACCGGAGGCAGAGCAGTCAGCTTCTGTACTTGCAGACGACGAGTGCCGGCACGGACGGCTGCTTCGAGAATTCGCCACATCTGTCGCCCACGGGCAATGAATGGAGCGCATTCACATCATCGCCAGACACTGCGGGGGATGGAGGATCACAAGGGCGGTCGTTACCACCCATCTTGCCCGCCATGACTCTTGCCCAACGCAGACTTTCGGGTGAGCAGCGTGCTGCGAGCCTAGACCTGCTTTCAAGATCACTGGATGAGAACGGGCGGAGTGGCTTCTCTTCCCCGGCTCTGGGTGCTCTGCGCGATGTACGGCGGCGCCACTCTCCGAGTGCAAGCAGCGATTTTGCGCCTAACAGTGGACACGACTATCAGGGTCCACAGCAAAGTCCGGGTATCGCGAGTGCCAGACCGGCGCCTGCGGCCGACAAGAGACATCATGCGCAAGGGCACTTCCGCAATGCCAGTAATAAGATAAATGTTCCCTACGGTAGCAATGTCTCGCCGCCACCTGGTCGTCTTAGCGGATGTGTGACTACGAACAACTGGGAAATCGACAGTGCGTTCGCGAAGTCTCCCCCAAAAGACAGTGCAAGGCGGCGCAATGCTACTGATAGCTCCAGGCCACCGCCTGCCGAAAGGCACCGCAGTCTGGAGACGCCCGCCAGCGCAAAAGAGCACAAGAGCTCCCCTGCAAAGTCTTGGCATGAGAAGAAGAACACAGACGTCGGGTACACTGCGGAAGAGGACATAATCCCTGCCTCGTCTCAGATGACAAAGAGTGGCCTTTATGACAAACTCGCACATGCGTCATCCGAGACGACTCTCGTGGACAAATCATCTAGCCGAAAGAGTGCGCACACGAGTGTCGCGTCTGCACATTCCGTCCCAGCTATACCGCCGCCATCCCGCGGTAGGAGTACGGCGAGAGCGTGCGATAAGAAGTTCATCTTTGTTACTGTAGACGGGTGGAACTATCGCTTGATCGACATCTCGGAGGTCCAGTCTGCGGATCATTTGCGTACGGTCGTATGCGACAACCTTGGAGTACCGAAGAGGCCCGATGTGGCTATGCACATCACTAGTCCCGGTCGAGAAGAGTGCGACGAGGCGCTCAATGATCTGCTCCTGATGGCTGCCGTAAGAGGCATGGTGGACTCGACTGGGAGGCTGACGTTCTTCCTTCGCACACCTGCGCACGGTGCTACGAACGGCGTCGTATCGCTAGAGAGCGTCGGGCTGGATTTCCAGCAAAGTCCATTCCATACGCCGACTTTCTCCGGCACGCCGCTGGACGACGAGACGTACCGTAAGCTCACTGAGAAAGTGCATCCGCGCTCACCGAGCACAACACGCTCCGGCGAGAGCACGCTTGTGACGGATAAGGTGAAGGCCATCCAAAATCTACCGAAAGAGGGCGACGGGAGCAAGAGCGTGACATTCGATCGTAACGCAGTGATGCAGGAGAGTATATTGCAGCAAGACTTCCAAAGCTTGCCGGAGCATGAGCGGAGGACGTTACTCGAAGCGAAGCAGGAGGAGCTTAGGAAAGAGATGGAGTGGAAGCAGAAGGCTTACCAGGATCCGAAGAGGAATCGAAATTCGGACGCTTTAGGGAGCCGCAAGGTGGTGGACTTCGATCATCCACGCACTTCGCCGTACATTGTGCCGATGCGCAAGCTGGCCCCGGTGTCTGATCCGACTGCCACTCTGGTTAAAGCGAACAGTCTGACGAAGAAGACGGGTCCGAATGCGCGGACGAGCTGTCCAAGCCGGAAAGAAGAGCCCTGGAAGCGGATCTCGAGGGATTCGATACCTGAAGAGGAGGGGAAGAAGTCATCGATGAGCGGTAGCGCCGTGGATCTTGCTGATGCCAGTAAAGCGGCTGAGACTGTCGGTGGGCCGTTAAAAGCTCCGAATCCATCGAGTAGTCTGCATAAGAGCGTGACGGCGCAGGAGCTTAATTCGGAGGCGGTGCGCGCACAGCCTAAGCCTCTGGCCGGTATAGCATTCAACCGCACGGCTTCGGGACGGCGTCAGGGCCTTGGAGCCGGCTCGGCGAGGAGTCCGTTAACGCTCTCGAAGGGCAGGCAACAGTTCGAGATCCCCAATTGTGTGGGCGAGAACGGTGGACATCGTGAAGATGACGAGGAAACGCTCGGAGCGCACGGTCGGCCGAACCTGTCGGTCTGCGTGCCTTCCCACCCCTCGGTCAACAAGATTAAGAGCGATGGCAGAAGCCATAGTCCAGATGTGAGCCTGAGCTCGTCGCAGAACCCCGCTCAGCTGTCGAGGATGCAGAGCAAGCGCGGACCGAGCTTTGACATCTCCGCTCGGCAGGTGGACTTTGCACATCCATCTGGTAGGATTGAGGAGGACGATGACGATGATTCGGATGACGGGTTATTTGCTATCCCGCTTGCGACCAAGACGAAGCCGAACAGCGCTGCGACACCGACCGTCTCGTCGAGCATGAAAGCTCTCGCGATCCTTGGTATTGCTAACGGCTCGCCCACGACGACCCCGTCGCCAAAAAGGCCTGAATTGAGACTCAAGACTAGCGAAAGTAATGTTCGGTTCGTGTCGCCTCAATCACCTCCGAGCGGGAGCGTGATTGAGGAAGGAGATGCGACAATCTCAGACGACCAATGGCACGTACCGGAGCCTGCCTCCACGAGTCTGTGGTCTACGGATTCGCCTGAAGATGTCAACCGCTTTGGCAGGCGCGAAAGCTTCGCTAGCGGCATGAGGGCAACTCGTCCGCCTGCGGAGGGCATTGTGGAGCTTCTGGACGATTTCTTCCCAAATATCGACCTGGATCAACCGATGGGCGAGCCGGAGGAAGGGGCGGAAAGCAGCCTGTTATCGACTGACATGTCCCTGCTCAGCGCCAAAGTCTCATCAACTGATCCGCAGAGCCGGGTTACCACGCCGATGTGCAGCGCAGACGATTCGAATACACTGGGTAGTGACGAGAGCACTCTCAAGCGCAGCAATAGCCGGCCTACTTCGGCGGCACAACATAGTGTGCAGAATTCGGGCGGCCTGGGAAGGACGAAGAGCATCCGTGATGTGGTGAAGAAGAACTACAACATCCAGCAGCACCCGTCGACATCGTCGTGCGCGTCAAGTTGTGCACCGAGCGGCAGCGCGATGCAAAATCCCCTCGTTGATCGTGTAAGCACGCTCACATCAGACGGCGTGTCTGGCATTTTGCGACGCAAAAGCACGAAGATGTTCGGCGCGCGAATAGAGCAGGTCAAGCCCTCTAGGGGCAGTAGGCTCATCACGAACTTGGAGACGATTCCTCAGGACACGATACCGGAGAACAACGTGCGGCACGCCAACAAGCAGATATCCGAGCGGCAGCCGACGTTCAAGTGGATGCGCGGCCAGCTGATCGGGAAGGGGACGTTCGGACGTGTGTACCTTGGCATGAACACCACTACGGGCGAGCTGCTAGCTGTCAAGCAAGTCGAGGTCAATCTCAAAGTGCCCAACGCCGACCCCAGCCGCGTCCGCGACATGGTCAAAACCCTCGACATGGAAATCGACACGATGCAGCACCTCGACAACGCGAACATCGTGCAGTACCTCGGGTGCGAGCGCAAAGACTTCAGCATCAGCATCTTCCTTGAGTACATCCCCGGCGGCAGCGTGGGCTCCTGCCTCCGCAAGCACGGCAGATTCGAAGAACCCGTCGTCTCGTCTCTCACGCGCCAGACTCTCAACGGCCTCACCTATCTCCACAGTGAGGGCATCCTGCACCGTGACCTGAAGTCCGATAATCTCCTTCTCGATCTCGACGGCACGTGCAAGATCTCCGATTTTGGCATCTCCAAGCGCTCGACCAATCCGTACAACGACGACATCTCGAACAGCATGCAAGGCTCCGTCTTCTGGATGGCGCCCGAGGTCATCCGCGCGCAGTCGCAGCCCATGGGTCCTCCTCCGAGCTCTGCGACGGGCATGGGCGGAGGCCTCGATGCCTCCCGGACGGCGATGAGCCAGGGCTACAGCGCCAAAGTGGACATTTGGTCGCTCGGATGCGTGGTGCTGGAGATGTTCGCCGGACGTAGACCGTGGAGTAAGGAGGAAGCTGTTGGCGCTATCTACAAGCTCGGGAGTCTGAATCAGGCACCCCCGATTCCGGACGATGTCAGTGCGATTGTAGGGCCTGCGGCGCTGAGTTTCATGTACGATTGCTTTACTATGTAAGTTCTCGCATGGGCCTGAGGATCGAGTGACACTTGACATGCAGAGAACGTGTTCTGGCTGACTTGACTACCTGCAGCGACCCCGGCGATCGGCCGACGGCTGAGACTCTACTCCGCGCTCACTTTTGCATCAGCGACCCTAACTACAATTTTCTCAATACTGATTTGCATGCGAGGATCCGGGGTGCTCTCGAGGACGACTAGTTGTCTCGGACGTCTGTTGGGCGCACTACTACAACGGCGACGGCATTGGGCGGTAACGGTTTGTTTCTTTTTGACAAGCGTATACCCTGTCTTTGGATCGCGTTCTCTAGATTGCTATGGATTCTTGCAAGCATTTTGCCGCGCCTCAGGCATCTTATGTCACCACGAGACGGACCATCAAGCGCCTTGTTGATCGATCTGGTTGTGCTGCCTCACGGCACGGCAAATTGCAAGCGTACGCTATCAGGTGGGCATGGCACCGATAAGCATGTCACAGTCCCTGCAACTGACTGGCTCTTGCCATCCCATGCCTGAACGTTGAGACTGTAGACATGTAGGACCTGATCTTGTTATGAAGCCTGGCAAAGAGTACTATTCGGTACTTTGACACGGGGGCTGTCCCAATCATAAACACGCGCCGGTGTATCACCTTCCTCTGCTCGCACTCGACGACTTATGGCTTCTCAAACATGCTGGCAGAGCACTAGTCCACGGTCAATCAGTGAATGTAGAGGCACTGATCTGGAGTGTTTACCCTTTATCGCTCTGTCTTGAGTTTTTCCGGGTCAAATTGCCATCCACAGTAATTGATGTGTTTGCTTTGCTCTAAGGTGCGGGCGCTCGCCGTGATTGAAGCCCAATGTACATGGCACACTACGCGACAGCAAGCAAGTAATAGTCGGGCATATGTCGTAGCGGGCCACTCAGCTCACTTGTTGCTCGCACGCAATTGCACTCTGAGCTTCTTTGCGAGTTGTTCCACGTGCATACGGTCCTCGTATTCCAAGAAACCATGCGGTTGCTCTTGCAAGTATTTGCTTAGAGTTTCTAGTGCACGTAAAACTTCCTGCAGCCCTCTCGGGAGTGAAAGAGAGTCTGGCCATTGGGATAAGAGCTCTTCCCGCTGAGTCTCATGTTCTTGCTGGTGTGCCAATGACCCAGATAGTATCGGTGTATTATACGGCGCAACCGTACAACGTCGTCCAATAGGCTCGGTGGTTCGTATTGTCTCACCCATGCCAGACATCGGACGTGGCCCTTCTTCGGACGGCAAAATGAGCATTTGTGGGCTCACAAACATGGATGGAAGTTCCCTGAAGGCGCCCTTCCCTGTCGCATACGTTTCCGATAACGGATCAACCCTCTCGCGCGGGTCAGAGGGTTTGCAACTCGCCAATACCGGCAACGTCATCGGTGTGTGCTCCGATGGGAAGTACTGGAATCGTCCAGGAGTTGCACCAGTGTCCCACTCTGCGGAATGAGATATCGGAAAGTGTGGACTTGACGAAAGCGTATCCTCGACCGTACGAGCAACTCCGTGCCGATATGTTTGTCCATACCCGCTTGTGACGACAGCACCGCTTGTCTGATTCTTGTCTCGAAGATGGTCGTGACGTGACGCGTCCTGCGAGTCGAACTCACGTTCTCGTACTATGGCTTGTGGTGAGGTCCATGGGAGCGTAGGCGCGGTATGCGATGATAGATCCGCCGGCGGGAAGCTTTTAGGACCGTTGATAGAACCTGAGCGCTCGGGCGATCTGGCATCAGCGGGATCATTCTGCAAGCTGAACCTTTGAACCCAGCCCAAGGTCAGAATCTGACTCGGGACGTTCGTCGCCGACGTAAATGCTTGCGCTTTCTCGAGAATCATGGCATTCTTCAGGCGCGGATTGTTGTGGTCCTGAATATCTTTTAGCGCGCTATCTCAAAGCTGAGACAGTATCTCTGACCTCGCGCTTGGCCGAACTAGATAACGCAGGGCGCAGATCTGCCATCCGTCTCCTCTTTATACTGACTGGGGAGCAACCTGACTCATCTGAGCTGAGGTACTTTTCCCCATGCTTCAGGATCTTTGAAATGGTGCTGTACGTTAGTCAGTGATGTCCAGTCTGCACGTTTATCAAGATTTCCCACCCACAGACCTTCTCTCAACGCCGAATTTCGCTGAAGGTGACTCGTCAGTAAATTGACCTGTTTTTCTTCAGACTTACGAACCTCCGATCTGTTTTTGATTGCGAGTGGGATGCTTTTCCGCATATTGGCATATCTTTTTTCGCTCAGAGTCTGTCAACTTCCGACGTGGTGTGAAGGTCGTGCGTTTCGACAGTAGGAAGATTGGGCTCTGAAGCGTGCACGGCAAGGTTGATTGGCCGCTTCGAATGCACTCAAGCGTTGATTGAGCCGCCGTCTGCGACCGATCCTTCAGCATTGATGGCCATTGTGGTATGACCCATGGCTGAAAGCGCTGCAACTGAGACTGCCCTGGCACGCTGCCGGCGGTCACTCTGGACTCCATAGTGCACGGCCAACACCGGGCGATCTCTTCCGCCGCTCCTCGTGCAGGCGCTCTCGGGTAGAAGGATGTCACTGTTCGTCGTGGAGAGATGAGCGGCAATTGCAGTTGGCGCTGATATCCATCGTCAGTATCAATCGTAACACACACGTTGGGGAGGGCAAGATAGCGTAAACG
Organism: Friedmanniomyces endolithicus; assembly: GCA_030411845.1. Taxonomy (NCBI): domain Eukaryota; kingdom Fungi; phylum Ascomycota; class Dothideomycetes; order Mycosphaerellales; family Teratosphaeriaceae; genus Friedmanniomyces; species Friedmanniomyces endolithicus. Next base: position 5,422 of record JASUXV010000085.1, on the reverse strand, counting down.
GAGTTCCTTGTCAGAGCCTGCAGAGACTGGCATACGACGAAGTGCTGCGTCGACGGATGACAAGCGCTCGACCGGAGCTGCAAGGACAATTCCGAGATACACAAAGGGACTCTCCTCACCCGTCTTCCAGGTTTTTGCGCAACCAGCCGTCTAGGCGCTGACCCCATGCGTCTCCCCCTAGACCTTGCAAAGCATTGACTACAGATACATCCACCTTGTCCTCTCGCTCCGTCCTGCGGGAAGCCAAAATTGGAGAATCGAGCGGAACCTAGCTATAATCTGTCCTGCCATCTGCAACGGAGATGACCTCAGCCGTGGGATGTCTGTTAGATGAAGTGCCTGTCACCGCTTTGGCGCACCTTCTCCAGCCGTCAGCATAGCCGCAAGGGCGGATGAAGTTCTCTGCGTGACCCTTGTTAGCCTCTGTTGATTGGTGGAGCACCATCGTGTCGTGGAATGCAACAGACTTTCACAATCAATGCCGCTGAGGGTGCAATAGGAAGCATCCATGACTCTAAGCCTCTGCTTCGATTCTCAGAAGCGCAAGGTAGCTGCCCATGAGCGCGGAGGAATTTGTGATCGACGTCTGCACGAGGGGGGCTATTGAGCCTGGAGTCTTTACTGTGACGGCAAGCGTGCAGATGACGCCCACCGTGTACGACTCGTGGGTATAGGTTCGGACCCTGATCATGACGACAATCGCTTCATGGTTCTCTGTAGATATCAGGTTGGAAACCACAACACTGGAGTGTAAGCTCTATGCCAAGAGTGACTGGGTCCCTCGGTGGAATCACCACCCAGCCTTGCGTTCACAAAGCGCGTCCCAATGTAAGGAAATGTCAAACCCGTAATTGGGCTTCTCCATCGCCTCAGCCTGGCTTGCCAACCTCCTCGTGCTACCCTATTCGCTAAGGCACAAATACAATGCATCTCCATTTCGTCACTGCATTATCTGCCACCCGCCCCATCGCGAATGCCGATCTCGAATTGCACCGAGGAAACGAAACTCTGGCAGCAATGCTAGCCTTTCCTTGGATCTACACTATCGATCGACTTCGTTGTGTACGTCTTCGTCGTATCTCTCACGACTGGTTCTGACAGGGTGCCAACAGCTGCACCCGCCTTGTCCACGTTCGCCACATTTTGGAGATGGGAGCTTTGCGCTCTTAAAGTTTCAATTCCTGCCAATGGAAGAATAGTTATTGAGCACTGCGGTGTCTTCTGGCATCAACATTTAGGCTCCACTGTCTGCAAATTCCGTCCGTACTGCCATAGCTTTCCTCTTTGCACTGCATCCTTCTGAGACGAGCAGCGCACGCAGGCGTTACTGTGGTGCGCCAGAGCTATGTCAGTGTGGAGTCTCGTGGACATTTGTAATGACTTCGACCGTGGAAGTAATAGAACAGCATTCCTATTCCACAATCCCCAATGAACAAGACAACGGCCCAATTCATCTCTGCCGCTGTGGGATGGGTGACGGAAGGAAATCTGAGAGCTTTTATCAGTAGAGTCTCGAAGAACGCGGCCTCAAGAAACTGACAGTACGATGACAGAGCTCGCGGTCAGGAAAGCAATCGTGAAGCTGTCCACAGCAATACCCGTCCGATGGCCCAAGCCATATATTAGCTCCTGCGGCGACTTCGTGGCACTAGTGCAGCGGCTGTAAAGGGAAGTGCTTGCCACCAATAGATATGATGCCATCAGATTAACGATCACCAGCGATATGATCGCGTTGAGCGCTATGGGGGATCCGAGGTTGAGCAGAGACAGTCCGATCGGTGCAATCAGGGTCAGCATCAGAGCGTTAGACGGTACGGCATTCTTTTCCTGCATTCAGATGTCAATAACTGCACTATGTGATGTGAATATTTGTGAACGATCTTACGTCAACTCTCTGTATCCAAGCCGAATTGGGTAAAGCTCCATCTTCGGCAAAAGCCCAGAGCTGCCGACTTGCAGCCGTGTCCGAGTTGATGCAGCACGGAATCAATGTCGCTATGAGCATGATGCTGACGGCTGCGGTCCAAGGACGGGAGACAATCGCAGTAGCAAACATCTGGATCACAGGACCCACAGGCCCTGATTGTGATAATGGCGTGCTGAGCAGGGCGTCAACGTCATCAACGCTGAACACGATGACAAGGACAGTCGCCAGACCTAACGTAAAATTCACCACACAGGCCCATGTTAGAAGTGTTGGCATGATCGTGGCAGCCCCTCTGATCTCCTCTCCTATTGTTCGTCAGCGCCTGAATCGACAAAGCAGTATCATCACACCCACTCACCAAGGTGAAAAATGCAATCGTACCCTATGGCCGAGCTCAAGGGTACGGTGGCGGTCAACGAAACGGCCGCACCGATCGAGGCCCAGCCTCCGCCGTTGCGGAAGGTAAAGAAAAACGGCAGGGTGGAGATCGTGAGGGCTGGCACACGGGCAATCAAGTTCGGCAAATCTCTTCCGAAGAGACTCTCAACCAGCTACATGCGCAAGATTTGCTCGATCCCGCGGTCGTCCGGATACCACGGATTCACGCTCACTTTCAAACCAACGGCGTACACTATGTGGTCATGAAATACGTCGATGGAGAGAAGAGGGAGAGCATACGGGATCTCGCCATGATTAGGACCATCGCGGGGATCGTCAACTACAAGCACACTTTCACTCGGGACATTCCGGGGCCGGTAAACGGAGGCGCCTGCTATGGTCCTCTGTGGTCTGAGGATGATCGCAGCGCTCTGCCCACCAAGGAGCATCTTGAAGATTACGTGAACTCTGGATTGATCAGAAACGTCGGCAAGTTCACCGTCGCTACGACACCGATGGTATTCACGCACCTTGATATTTCAGCACGCAACTTGCTCATTAAAGGATCGTGCGTTTGGCTGTTGGACTGGGAGTTTGCTGGCTACTTTCCACGTTCTGCCGAAATCGCTACTCTGCGCCTGGACTTGGGAAAAGACCCCGCAAATTGGACGTCTATCACGATCTAAAGTCCGCTATTCTCAGAGACAAGCCTTTCACTCCGCAGGAAGGGAACAAGTCGACTGCTGGCGAGAGCTCGCCCTCAATCACATTCGAATCTACCGGTAAGAATGATGAGGCATCTCATACATAATGCTAAGGAGTCTGTGCAGACCCACTCGGGACGAGCAACTCAGAATGTACAAACGACCCAGAGGAATTGATGGAACTCTCAGATGAAAGGGTAATAGCCCCACCCTTCACTCTTCTGCGGCTCTTCGTGCTGTCAGGGCTTCGGCCTCTGCTTTCACTGTCTGAATTGTTCCCGCCTTCCACGTCTCGGTAGAACGCTGCTGTTGGGTTCTTGTGCGACATTCTCGCACCTGTACTTGATTGGTGAGCTCTACTCCAGTCTGACGTCGCGACGAGGAGAGTCGTCTGCTCGAAGCCCGGGCTCGTCAGGACCTGGAAAGCGAAGGCTGCGCTCTATGCTACCCGGCTCATCTCGAAGTTCCTGTACGACATCCGCCCGAGGAGTACCGACAGACCATAGAGTATTGGCAGTCCCTCGGGTTCACTGACGATGTAGTGCTTTGTGCCCAGAGATCAGATTGGCGAAAGTTCAGACACTACCAGCGACTACAACGAGAACATTACGGGAAGAAACCCTTCGGCCTCTTAGAAACGGAGATTCGCGAGCCTCGTCAACGGCACGGGCTGGACGGCGACGTTCATCTTCTTCCGGACATGCGGCAGCAGAGTCGGCAACAGGATTGGATCAAGTTTCAGCACTTCCATCTCGAATTCTGGGAGCGAAAGACGAAGGATCGGCAGAAGCTACGAGATCAAATGGAGGAAGCTCGAAAGATCGCAGGTGATAGAGGCGCGGAGGGCTCGGGACGCGCAGTACGTGACGTCATGTGCATCCCGCAAATTTTGGAGTATGCCGACAACATCTTGCGATGGCATGATGTCTTGCTGCAGTGGATTGAACGACAGCGAGTGGCGTTGGATCCACGTCCTTCAACGCCCGTCGAGCAAAGCAGCGGTGACCAGGACATCTCAGTCTATCGCCCGCGCGATGAGCCATCAGATGCTCCTGTGGCGGTTGTCGAACTTCCGAAGTCTTGCATCCGCGTAATTGTTGATGATTTGAGCCGAGGTTGAAGGACACGGCAAGTGCCGTTGGCGGTGAACTCTGTGACCTTTGGTGTAAGTGCCCCATCATCCCTCAACCTTCACGAAGGTAAGGTATATTCGGACGAATGTCAAGACTCCACCACGTCTTTGTCATGACATCATGGATTCATGGGAGTCAACAACGGCAGAGTCTACCAAGTATTGATGACTAGCTGGCGACACATCGTGACAGACTTTGACTTCGGCGAGCTATCGAATGCTTCCACTGATTTTGGCGGAATGGGCCACTGGCAATGCCCATCTATTACGCGTCTTTGATGAAGCAAGAGGCAAAGGAGGAGGGAGAGCGTCTGGTAGTGAATATACTACGATACAGTCCTGAGTATACAGTCTCCATCTATGCCATATGCAACGCCGTGCCCAAGCCTGTAGCATCTTGATATTCGTCCTCTATCGTAACAGTCGCGATCGTGTCGTCCACCGCCGGTCCCCAATTCTATCCCCCTCCTGTCATCCTTTCCAGCCGAAGACATGACCAGATCGAAAGCGCCCCAGGGTATCATACAAGCGTGCCGTCCTAAATACCCACCTAGAAAGTAAATCTCATCAGGCCCGGGTTCAATGCAATCGGCAAGAAGAAGTGCCCAAATATAATCGTTCCCAATGGCCAGATACTCGCAAACACTCTGATCTGCCATAGATCCGGCACGAACCAGGCGCAGACGATCATGGCCGCGGAGCAGAGGATGCAGAAGATGAAGGTGAACTTGAACTTCTTCATGATCTTAGGCACTTCCTTGAAGAATGTCGTGTTCTCGGCTTCTTTGCTCGTGGCGCCCCAGCTCATGTCGACGCTGAAGAGATGCGATAGCAGGGCCTGGCTGATGTGTAGGCTGACACCGCCGAGGAAGATGGTGAGGAGTGGGATCCAGCTGAGGTTCTCGATTAAGGAGGAGAAGAAGCCCTTCTCGCCGATGCGGTACCTGAGCACTGCAAGCGAAAGATTGCCGAGCGCGGTGAAGACGATGATAATGGCGAAGTAGACCTTGAAGCTGTCCAGGTAGTATTTATCCAGGAAGCCCTGGTACCAGCCCGTGAGAAAGTAGTTGGCCAGCGTCAGGATCCAGGCGGAGCCCAGCGCGTAGTAGGTGCCGATGTACGCCATGATGGTCAGCTTTGACGGGAATGGCATGCGGGACGTTATGAAGTTGCGGAAAAGCTTAGTGAAGGGGCCGCGGACGAGCCAGTAGCGCAGCGGGTGAAAGAGAAGCTCGGAGCAGCCATACGCATATTTCTCCCAACGGGCCAGCTCATCGTAGA
>JASUXV010000084.1:0-18655 GCA_030411845.1 Friedmanniomyces endolithicus | reverse complement strand
GATTGCTGTATGGCAGCCTTATCATGATGAGACAATGCTGGAGATACCAGAATGAAATACGGCTCTTACGCTACAACTCACTTCCATGCTTGCGATGTCACTACGTTATGGCATCTACAATCGATCATTGATCTTCACCAGAGTAACTAAAGTGGCCTTGGCTCTGCTTTGTGCCATGACTGTCGCAAGCCTCTCTCTTGATCCAGCTAGACCCAGCGTATGATTTGCTCGCTTTGAACCTTGCGCACTTTGAACCAGGTGGCATTCATGCCTGTAGCTCCCTATGTTGCTCCGCGGCGCCTCAATACATATTCCATAGTTCAGCCTTTCGTGATGATGGTGGAGCGTACCCGAAAAGTCGACTCAGTAAGCTGTGAAACGCCTCGAGGCAGGAGGGCTGTTCCGCAGCCAGCTCATCAAGCCGTAATACAAGCCCATACTGTTTTCACGGTGGAACGAGAGAACGTCTATCTCTTTTTCCGCGGCGCAGCTTCGTCCGAAGTAAGGCTCAGATGGCACAAACGCGATACATCGATCTGAAATGTATCGTCCACACCGATGCCCTGGCGTGCTTGGTCGTTCATAGACCATGCCACGAGGCAGACAAGCAGAGCTGCAGGAAATTCTCCACACGGTTTAATGTGAATGCCCCGCATTCTCCTCTTCGCACGATCCATGCTTCGAACTCCACCCAAACTTGCGGCAGCTATGATGTTATCTGTGAGGAGCACACTGCATGTCGAAAAACTTCATGTAAGAGCCTTGTCGAGATCGCATGTACCGACAGAGCACGGCACAGACTTATGACTATGCGGAGACAATACTCGTCATCTCTTCTAGCGCTGCAACCCCACCGGATGACAATTGTTATCCCGCGCTTTCAGAGCCCGCAGATCCCGCTAACATGACGCTTTTCCAACTCACATGACGCATGTTCCCACTCTGTAACCCGACCGATGATTGCGAGAGGGAAGAAACCATATAATACGACGCCCTAGCTGCTCCTTATCTCAGTCGTTGATCCGAAACTTCTGCGGAAAATACAATGCTTCTCTCGTGTATTCTGTTAGTTGCGGCCGCGGCACGAAGTACTCTGGCTCAGGTCCAGGCCCCGGCATTGCCAGGAGCTCCGCCAATCTCGTCAGAAGACCGGATCTATACGGGTGATCAGTCGTCCAACACCATTACCGTCATCAAACCGAGCACGAATAAGGTCCTCGGCGAGAACTCGCGCGGAGGTGCGTGAAGGTTCACAGTACGCAACAAAGGACAGCCAACTGAGCGCCATTGTCGCCGCCTATCGCACTTGCGGCCCGGACTGTTACTGCCGTGACGTCTGCGATCTCGAGGGGAACGAGTGCAATTGTGTCTTCGTGCGCGGCCAAAAGCGCGAGATGGTGGGCGAGCAGAGGGAGATCCAGGAGGCTGTGCATGCTAAGTCTGGTCCCACGGGCGCTCATCTTCAGGATTACATGCTCGGCGCTATCACCAACGACGTAGCCCAGATGCAAGTCGCTGCCGTCCCCAGCCGGATCCGCACATGATGCAAGCCTGTTACGCCACCAAGGAAGCAGCCGACAAGCTGGACAGACGCACGCTACAGCAGCACCGCAGGCGCGCCGACACCGCCGAGAGCGAGCTGACATACGTCATGGCATACGTCCCAGCACCGCGCACGCCTTCCCGTGGGAAGAAGAATGCGTACCCCCTCGGCTTCTACGGAGAAAGCTCAGGACAGCGTTACCCGCCCTTCCGCAGCAACGTCACCAAGAATGCGCCGCCGCCGGTATATGGAGCGTCCTTCTACAATGCGCAGATGCCCGTCCGGAAGCTTGTGCCCCGCAACATCTCCAGACCCGACACATCAAGCTCGCCGCCAGCAGAGAGTCCCCCTGGCCAGGTCGTATACCCCAGCTTTCCAGCCTCTAAGAGCCAAAAGTATTTCGCTCACAGCTTCCCTGTCGCGGCAAAGGGCAACCCGCGCGTTCCAGCAAGCGATGATGACGACAATAACGACGACGTAGCTGGCCCCACCGAGGAGACACACGACACCATCTGCCACTTCTCCGACGAGCCCGAGATGTACGCTCCCAACATCCCCAACAGCAGCGCCACCCAGCTCGCCCGCCCGCCCACCCGCTCCAACATCTTCACCGCCACCACTCCTCCGACCGGCTCCCTCTTCCTGCCCCGCTCCCGCACCAGGACCTTCCTCGGCCTGAGCAAGCCCGCTCAACCCCTCCTGACCCTCCCGGAGCGGGACTTTAACCACCCGAAGCCGGCAGTAAAGCAGCGCTACGTCTCGGCCGGCGGCACCACCAAGCTCGACGAACGCCAGGAAATCGCCGGCCCGGCCACGGCCTAAGGCCACGCGCCCGCCATGCCGAAAGCGGAGGTCTTCGAGAGGGTGAAGGACCCGGAATTCGTCCGGGCGCACTTCGGCGAGAAGGCGGTGGCCAAAATGGGCAGCCTCGAGACCCGCCCCGGCAAGGCCGGGCACGGCGGCAGCGGCCTCCTCCGCCAGCATCCCAGCGGCATCGACCCCGCCGCTGGGAAGTGCGAGCGGACGGAGAGCAACACCAGCTCGAGGAGCGCCGGGAGGTTCCTGGCGACGCTGCGCCGCGTCTTCGGGCGCAAGAACAGCGGGTGCGATTGTACACATTTCTAAGGTATGTTGGAGTAATTTTCCTCCTTTCTCCTTTGTGGTGGATGGGTGGTTGGGGCTGCGGAGGGCGGTGCAAGGGCAGCGTTGCTTTTTGGCGGTGGGGGAATGGTGGCGGTGAGGGGGGTTGGGGGGTAGGGGTGGAAAATCGGCGTGATTGTGGGGGGGTGGCAGGATAGAGTGGCGGATGTCTCCTGCGCCCGGGGCTTCGAGAGAATCGGTAAGTCCTGTATCGATGCGTGAGAAGCTTGCCTTGTGGTCGAGATGCTTGCTAATAGTGCTATCTAGTCAATGAAATGTTTTATGACCACCTCATAGTTTCTCATCTTATTGTGCCCTGTCATGTTTTGTCCTCGTGAACCGCCATAGCGCTAGATGTCGCCGTCTCCGTGCCGTGCTGTGCGGCTCGTGCCAGTGTAATGGTCTCACGACCGTGCAGAGGCGTGGAGGCCAAAAACGAGAGACCGCCATGAGCATGTTGCTACCGGTTGTTGTTTTGATTTTCCATATCCGTGAACGGCGGGACGTCAGATGATAGTATCTCCCTGCCGTGCTATACGCCTTACGGTGCTGTACAATTTCTGCCTCGTTGAGCGCAAGAAATGGCAGGGAGAAGCATGCCAGACCACTCAACTATTTCTTCCCGATCGCGCCCCTCTCGCCGGTATGACACACGCCTTGAGGTAGCGTAGTGGTGTCACGGCGTACGGGGGAGTAGGTAAGGTGGCACGGAGATGCACGCCATACTGATCACCCGTGCCACGATCCCGGTGCTATCAGATTCCATCCGTGCTGGGTTAAAGTCCTCGGCTGTCGAGAATCCATATAGAGCCATGGCGGGGAGGTAGAACCGCTGGCGCCATCTCCCGGCCCTGACACGCATCTCACGGTAGCGTAAAGCTGTTGCGCCGCTCGAAATGGACACACCAGTGCAGCGGAGAGACAACAGAACGCCAGAGCGCCATCGCTAAAGTTCGCCATCCTCGCTCACGCCCCAACGATCCTCCCTCCCTCCCTCCACAACCACCAATTCTCCGATCCTCTTCTGTAAATCCTCCCCGCAGCACTCCACCCGCTTCCACGTCACGATCCGACCCGCATTAGCATCCACCTCCCACATGCGCAGCCTCCGATGGAACCCGCCGTACCCGGCATACCCCCCGAACCCGGAGGCGCCAGCGTAGCACATCCAGGGTCCCAGCCTGTCCTTCTTCTCGCCGTGATCGGGATGGGAAAGGGAAGAAGAAGGGAAGCTGTCAGATAAGGGAGGGTCGGAGAGCGCAATAATCATTCACGTGATCATATCCGCAGCCCACGGCCACTATCCTAGTATCCCCTCGTCCGCCAGAGCGTCGTAGAAATGCGAGTTGAACTTCGGAGCAGTGATGCCCTCTCTCCATTGACCTCCCTTGACCACCAGACCTTCCTCTGCGTACTCCGGCAGCGGGATGTGGATGAACGCCATGTCGAGGTGGAAATGGCTGTATTTCGCATGCTGTTTCCTCAAGCCCTGAGCGGTGGAAGTGAACCATGAGATTTGAGAGGGTTCCAACCAATCGTAGCCTTTGTATTTCTTCTCGTCAGGCGGTAAGCCGTGGGTATCGAGGAAATAGATTGTGAGCGCACTGTGCGTCGAGGGCGAGGGGGCAAGTATCTCAAGGTAGTAGTTCCCTATTCCTTCCACATTCTCCGGTCCAGGCTGGGAGAGGCTGTAGGGTAGAGTCTGCAGGAGCGACATCTGCGCGGCGCGAGAGAGGGACAAGGCGCCTTCGTCATCGTGATTGCCGAAGATTGCTGCGTACGAGATGCGGCGCTCGATCAATGGCGCCGCGAGCTTGTACAGCGCGGATTGCGTGTCCGGTGCACTGGTGCCCTTTTACTTGGTCGCCAGAGAGGATGACGAGGTCCGGGGCTTCGGAATCGAGGACGCTTTCCAGGAGTTCGAGGGTGCGGAAGTCAGCCTCGCAGTGCGTGGAGGGCTCGTTATAGTTAGGCCCGATGGCGTCGAGGCAGACGGCCGTGCTGGTGGAGAGGTGGGCGTCACTGAGTTGGACGATCTTGAATTTGCCGTCTTTACGCACACGCGGTTGGGTGTCGCGGGACTTTTCGTCCGCTTTGGGATTTGGACGGCCGTGGCGGGTGCTCAGTCTTGCGATTTATAGGTCTCTGCCGCTCTCTAGCGAGAGTGAAACGAACATGGACCGAGAATCTTGTACAAGCTATGATGGTTGCCTACCACGATTGAAGCACAACGGAAAGTTTCGCTACTCAGCTGGCGATCCAACAGTCGACACTTACCAGCAACCGTTCATCGCACTACGCTAATTGAAAAGTTCGCCGCAATCATTTTCCACATTTATAGCTCAACGCTTCGGCACTTCTTTACACTCATCGGCGGTGCACACTGGGCGTCGACACCTCTCCGAGATGAGACAGCGGGACACAAAACCTCTTCAATCGCCACCGACCCTCCGATAGGCTCCTAGTGCGACGCACTTTCGACGTCCAGCGCTTTCGTCAGCATCTCAGGGGCCAGTGGGACGTAAGGTTTGGCATCGCCGAAGTGCTCGGCGACCAAACCAGCGTAGCCGGGGCGCTTGGAGCCGCGGGCGAATTGGCGTTCGTAGGAGACTTGGCGAAGACGGTCGGATTCGGCTGGTGTTGTGCGTAGCTAAGAGAGACCTGTGTCAACACAGGAGACCATTGCCGGTGGGAGGAGCATCCGGGGTGAGGCTTACATATATCTCGACCATGGTGACGTGAAGCCACAGGGCTAGCCAGCCAGCGGCACCGAAGGTGACGCCCATCGCAGCAGCGATCTCCACCGCAGTCCCCTTTGGGAAGCCGGCGGCCACGGCAACGTGTTGGCTCGGGTTGGTCCCGTCGTAGAAGGATGAGCAGCTCGGGTATGCTGCCAGTGTCTCTGTTTGACACAAGATGGAGTTGATTTGCGCACAGGGGCGTGAGACGTACCATCCGCCCAGGAGGCTGATGATGGCGCCGGCGGAGACTTGAATCAGACGGAGGGTGATGATGGTTGAGAACTGTTGGCATGATGTCAGAAGTACGGTCTCGCTGGGCGAAGGACTGGAGACTCACGTAGGCCCAAGCCCGGAACATCCACGCCCGGTGCTGATCAATTTGCAACAGCTTGATGTTGACGTACGCCATGAGGTAGGCGAGGGTCGTGCTGATGACCAGCGCGCCGCCATAAGTCTGTATGGCGAGGTCTCCGCCGAAGGCATGGGGCAGGATCATGATCGCCCCGGCGCTGCTGATGAGGGAGAGCGTGATCACCAGATAGCCGTTTAGGCGGTGGAAGAGGCGGAGCTTGTGCCGGATGATCGGCACGAACTGCAGTACGACGAGCAGAGCTGCGGGGAGGATCGTGTAGAGATGGAGCTGGATGCCGATCTTGTACGGATTCTGGAGGTAGTAGTAGCACTCTCCTGGTGCAGCGCCGGTTGCACCGGAGCTGTGGGGATTGCAGAATACGCCGCGGAATGAGAGGTATTCCAGACGTGATAGCGTGAAACCAAAGAGGTAGCTGGGAAGGGTGTCAGCCGGATGGCGGAAAGAGCTTTCAGTGTGGAAAGTTATCAGTACCCCATGGTGATGAAGAACAACACGAAGTTGTATCCTTTCGAGAATCCGAGGGGGTTGTAGACCTTCCTCATGGCTCCGACGAAGCCATTTACTGGTGGGCGGCTGTCCTTCGCCATGATACCCGCGCGCAGTGAACGACGATGACTGGTGCGGACGATTGATATAAGAGCCAGTGGTAGACAAACAGAATAGAACAGAAGAATTAGAGTTTGATCTCGTTCAAAGGTCGAGGATGCAAAGGTGGCATACCTCCATCAGAGTGGGAAGGACATCGATCTTTTATGTCTTGGATGGGCTCCCAGGACTGCCACGATGATAGTGCATGGAGGCGATGGCATGCCATACTGCCACACCAAGAGATGAATGAGTAGGGGCGCATTCGGGGCGCAGTTGATGAAGCCTGGATACGGCCGAGAGATGAAGATCCTACCGTTCTCGACTCAAAAACCCGGAGTCGAAGTCCTGCAGCGTTCGAAGGACTTCTATCGCAAGGTCCCCGTCTTCCCGGCCTATGTCTTGGGGCTCTTCGTTCATTAGTAGGGGACGACGCGGGTCGTAGTAGGAGGAGACATCCTCCGGTGGAACTATTCCTCATATGTACAGGTGTTTGTTGCCCATCCGGTTGCGTTGAACCAGATGCACTCTATTTCCCTTGTATCTTAGGGCGGCACGCTTTCGCGTTCAAAGGCTGCGGTGCCATGGTGTGACGTTGATTGAGCATCGCCCTGCAGATGTGTTGCTGCGCACGATGCAACCGAATGTGGAAGGGACGCGCCACCGGTTCTGTCAGGGCGAGGGCGCTGATTGGCTAGAACCCGAATCGACACGTGGGGCTTAGAACTTTGTTACTTATGGGGAGCGACATGTACAGCCTTCAGGAAGGCGATTTTTCATCGGACACGGACGGAGGTGCCATTTCGATGACCGATCCGTGGCCATCTTTCAGCCGCTCCAATGGGGGCCGGGTTGCAGATGAACACTGACAGTGGCTATACGACGACGAATTGAACAGAGCCAGACCCGAGATGGTCGCATCTTGCGCTGTAGTCTCCGTTTCGGTGATCACAGTGTGACTCGACTTGTCATCGCCTTGTACCCTTCTCAAGGTCGCAAGGCTGCAGGACTTGCAGAAGAAAGAAGAAAGGGTGCGAAGTTGTGGACTGGTGAAGCTGAGCCAAGATATGAGGAGGTAGCAAATGATCAGTCGTTGACCCTAAGGAAAAGTCACAGTTGTTATAAAAAGCACTGGCATCTGCGGGTAATTCGCCATCATATATCAGCAATCTTTCAAGCTAATCATGTTAAAGTTCGGATATTCAACTTTGGCAAGCCGGCCGTATCGGACCAATGGTGGTCCAAGATGCTAACTATTCTGGGCCACGAGTCTGCTGGTATTGTCATAGCAAAGCACCAATCCGTCACAACTAACGAACTTGGCGATTGTGTTGCTATCGAGCCTGGTACGATCTGCAACATGTGTGAGCCTTGCCTCTTCGGCCGCTGCAATGGATGCGCGGAGATGCAATTCTGCAGCACTCCACCTGTTCATGCACTCTTGCGGAAATACGTCACAACCACCACGCCATCTGGTGTCACAAGATCGACAACCTGAATTACGAGCAAGGCGCATTTCTTAAGCCGCTGTCAGTCGCGCTTGCCGCTATTCAAGGAGCAACTATCATGCTCGGGGACCCGGTTTCGATCTGTGGTGCTGGCCCGATTGGCCTGGTTGTAATTCCATGCGCCAAAGCGGCAGGTGCGGAGCCCATCACTATAACATATGTCGCTCAGAGTCGACTGGATTTCGCGAAAAAGTTTTGCCCAAAAGTGAAGACGATCAAATTTGAAAAGAGTTCCCCCGAGAAGTTCGCTGAGCATGTGGTGTCAGCCATGGGTTTCGAGTCAGCGGGGTGTTTGGAATGCACCGGCATCGAGTCTTCGATCGCGGGGGCTATCTATGCAGTCAAGTTTGGTGGCAAAGTCTTCATCATAGGTGTGGGCAAGCCAGAGATCAATGTGCCCTTTATGAGAGCCAGTACACGGGAGTAGACGTACAGTCACAGTACCTCTACGCAATTACCTGGCCCCGTGCCGTCAACGCACAGATTTACGCTCAAAGACGCAGCGCAGGCGTTCCGAACAGCAACGGATCCAAGCTCAGGGAGTATCAAAGACATGATACAGGATCTGGAAGAAGAGGAATAATAGAAGTTGCAGCGTTCTCTGTGTAGAGATTCTCTTGGGCTGGCATAGCTACAGCGGTGTATTACTTCACTTCCTGGCATGTGATCCTTCATCGCATTGCTGAAGGAACTGCAGGTTGAGATACTAGACACACGCCGTATACGGCAGCAACCACTGCAGCCCTCTTCTTGGTATGGTTGGTATTGTTATTGACCTCCTCACCAACTAGCTCACCGTCAAGACCTCACCACCACTACCAGCGGGTCTTACCAGGCTGTGACAGGGAGTTGTTGCGCCGGCCTTGGCGCTATACCACCTCCTGCCCGATGGGCTCCGCCATAGCACGGTCTATGTCGTTATCCACTGTAAGCTCATCATCAAACAACTGCTCGTCACCAAGGTGTTGCGACCCGGTGAAACCGTGTCACGGTGGGAGAGCTCGGTGGACTTGGAGGTGAGTGTCAAAGGCACGGTCAGTATGGGGTATATTTCTCTCTTGATGAACTGCTCTGCTGGAATCGTTCCTGGGTATGCGAAGACCTTTCAGTTGGATTGCAACATGAGTTGAACACGAACTGTTCGACCATGTCTCTGGTCAGTCGGTCGTCCTGAACGTTCGACCGTTCGTCTGGTCTGTTAGTCGGTTCGACCATTCGTTGTGTGGCTTGGTCAGTCACGTGATGTGCTGACGCAACTCCATCCTTCGATTGGGTGAGGATGCGTCCCCTTTGCTTGTCACGGTGCGTTTTCGACGCGTGTCCGTAACACCAAATGGTGTGCATATGGTAGGGATGTGCACGGTCCAGGGAAGTGTTCTATAGTTAGGCTTTCCACTACGGAGCTCCGTGTTACAGTGCAATAAACTGGCTTCGTTACAGTACATCACTAGACTATATTTATAAACCATAATAGATAGTAGATAGCCGGGTGACACCCTCAAAGGTGTTGAGTTGCATGGGCATGGCTCCTACCACGGCATGCGCGATAGGTGCTGAAGAACACCATTTAGGTACGCCACATTACAGCCACGGCTCTTTCACTTGTTGCCTGCGGTTAGGAACAGCGCATCAAGGGATGACACGTGGATTGTTTCTACACCTTCGACCATGATGACATGCCCGACTAGCAACGGCCATACCTCCCTTTCCTACCGTTTCTCCGAAGGCGATCACTACACGCTGAAGAGTTCACTACCGGAAAGGTTAATTCGTCTTGTGCCCGTGCGTTCTGTTTCCTACGCACACGGACCGCGTCGAATTTTTCGACAGTATTGACAAGCTGATTCGACCTTTCTTGAACTAACCTTTCATCTCCCAGCACCTTTCCCGCATCTCCATCGCCCGCTTACTACCGCCTAGCCAGTCGTATGTGCACTAGTAGCAGGTTGTCTTCCATCGCCTCAAGCTGCGCGTATGTAAATCTCCGTCACACCACATTCTTAGCTTAGGACAGAGGGTCACATAACGGCCGCTGGGGTCTTTCCGACGTTGTGGTATGCTGTTGTGTTTGGGCGAAGTTGCAGGATCCGGAGTGCGAGACGCGAATGCCATCGGGTTTTGTCGACCGTGTCGCGCAGCTTTGCAGGCATGCTCGCATGGCACGGTAAGCACGACCCCTGCAATATGTTCCATATACTCTCATCCGAATACAGTTTACCAGATTGCGACACTGATGTTTGTAACGTGTCGTGGCGCAGGCCCAGTTTGAGCATGCCTGTGAGGACGAGAAGTCTCTTCTTCTGGCAATGGCGGAGCGAGACCAATGGCTGAGATCTTTAGCGGCTGAAGTCATTGTTGCAGCTACGTCCTGAAGGTGTAGAACTCGAGATGGTTTTTTACGGAGTGTTACTGTCGCTGTGGCAAGGTTCGCGTCCGGGTCCTCCAATCGTCGTAGACGTAGAAACGAAATGTGTAATCATCCGCATAGACTAGATAGTGCGCTCCCTCGTACGTCACCCAAGAGTTATGGTCGACCTTGTGAGGCTTTGTTCCTTCGACTCGGAGACCTTACGATAGCAACTCAGCGGGATTGTCAAGCATACAGGTGAGGATATGCATTATCAACATAGTCGTGACCGTATTCCAAAAGCTCATTCAGGTCCTCCTGGTTGGAACATCGGTGCGGGCGTTTCCTTTCCTCGTCTGCAAGAAAGTGTCACTTCGCTGTTCTGTAAGCATTGGCAGCATTCAAGCACCCTTGCTGTTATCGAGCCGCGAATAGCGGTCGTGCGTCAATTTCTTCGAACCTAGTGAGGCCATTGCGTGCGCTGGAGACAAGGTCGATACCAAATCATCCTTCTAGTGTTTCAAGAAATGTTCCAGTCCTAAACAAAAGTGCCTTCACACGTCAGCCAGTCCTCTCAGCATTTGAAAGCCTCAAGGAAAGCAGGAAATCAGACTTGGCGCGCCTAGAAACCGTTATGGATTGGGTACTGTACATCCAGAAATTCCACCACACCGTCAATACGTCGCCCTGGTGAGCCATGGCCCGTCCTGATACCGTTGGAAGGACTTGCGGCTGACACAAAGTGGTTATCGTTGGGTCAATTTAACTTATACTTCTATGGAGCGGTCGCTCTGTACCCTAGAATGCTTGGCCCCGAGACCCATTGTGATCGCGCGCCGCGCGTCGCGTGCTGACAGGATATAGGTCGCTCGATCCTGCATACACCGGTATGCGTGACGTTGTGCTCGACAAGCGAGACATGCACGAGGAGCTGTCAGACTGTGTCATCGGCAATCTCGCGCATGAGAAGGTTGTTATATTGCTTCCTGCATGCGTTACGGAGCCGAGACTTCAAAAGCTCGCATGCCAAGGACCTGTGCCTTAGCAAGCCCGCCCACCAAATATTTTACTAGGGCATCTCACGCTCTTTCCTGCATCATAGCCCTGATCATATCCACCTTAGCGTGGGCGCCAGTCGCGAGCATTGTACTCGGCTGCGTCTTCCGCTGTCGCCATCGGACCCAACTTCCACGATCCGTCGCTGTGTGCTTTCTTCTCGTGCAATGCATCCAGCCTCCTTTTGGTGGGCTTTATGCCACGGTAGTGACTACAAGGAGGAGCTTTCATTCGCCTTGCGCAACGTAGCTTTGGTCCTCGAGGTGATAGAAGTCCTTCCCGCATGACGCACTTCATCACGTGATGCACTTTTCATCCCAAATACAACTACACTCTCGATTTTACACCGTTGTAACCATGGCTCCCCTGGACCTAGCACTCGCTGAGTTGATGGAAGATGATACGCTACACGTCGCTGAAGTGCCTAGGAAGCACGGCGTTGTGCGCACGACGCTCTGGAGGCAGTATACAAGACGTACTAGATCAGCTGAAGAAAAGTCTGAAAACCAGAGTCTGCTCTCACATCAACAGGAGCGCACATCTCGTGCGGTATATCAACGACCTCTCAGAGCGTGGCCTGCCTCCGACGCCGTCAATGCTGAGGAATCTACAGTTGAGTTATGCTGTATTAGTGATCCTACTGGCCCCAACCTACGTGTTGGAGCACAACATTATACGCGTCGCTGACTGTCCCAGAACAGAAGTATCATCGTGCGAAGGACGTAAACTCCGCTTTCGGCCTAGCGCGAAGAGCAACCTTGCCTCATGCTGGGACACGTAGCCAGTACTCCATCTGCAAGCCCCCAAAAACAGATCACTCCCCGCAGACGTTGTCATCACACAGCTCTGCGGCCACGCTGATTGGGCAGGACACACACCGACACTGGTGTGGAGTAAACGCAGACGGGCAATGTGCGTCAAGGAAGACTCGTTGCCGTACGAGTTGAGCCCGAGGCGATCGTTTCATCAGAGCTGGGGACATTTGAAATGTTGTGGGGAAGGTGTGAAAAAATCAACAAACCATCTCATGATCGTACGAGGACTCTCAGCCCTAGAGCAAAGCGAACACCATGGCCATGTATGTGCAAGTCTTGGCTATTCCAACTCTCGGCTCATGGAATCGCGTATTACCTATGCACATATAGAGAGATGTTGAACAATGCATCGCAAACACCACGTCCTAAGACTGAGAGCCTTGGTCTCCTTAGGATCCAATTGTCAAAGTGAGAGAAGTGCCGGAGGCGATGCTGTTCAGAAGTGATGTACAACTCGACAGCCACATGATCATTAAGGTTAGGTGCCAGCAAAGTAGCCTCGTGGACTGTCGAAAGGTATAGTGTCCTGGTACTAGGAGCTTAGTCAAGTACACTACCACATCTTTTGCTTCGTCACGCCTCGCCTTGTTCAAAGTGTACGCTCTCTAGATCAAACACTTTCACATCTTCGGCGTCCAGTCTCGGCTTGGTGGGTCTCGCGGCTTTCATGGGCGTGCTGCCAGTCTTCGCTACCGCAGCTCACGTCTTCGGCGACGGTGCATTTTGGACTTGCTTCGCGGGGCGTCTCACATGCACGTAGTCTCTGTCTGATGCGGACGACGCTGGAGCTGATGGCGACGAGTACTGTGCGTTTGGGTTCGGAGTGAAGTGCTGTGCTTGAAGATCTGCGGTGTCGGTAGTCGCTATTTTCCTCGACGGCTCTCCGGTGGCAGCGCCGCCTTCCTATCACCGGCATGTCCTCCTTCGCATGGCTCTCTTACTTCCAGTCGCTACCGACTTCTACAATCCCTACTTCTCCCGCCTGCGCTATCCTCTCTTTCCGCCACACCAAGAATTGCTGCGATACGGCCATAGTGTTGCTCGTCACCTTTCCACCAAATCAATCTCGGTGCCTATTCGCTAACCATTGCGAGAACACTGCCTCTGCTTTCGCTTCACACTGAATTGCCTCTGTATCACGTTAGGATAACTTCCTTTCTGAAATAGTACCATTTATGCTCCACGCTGTGAAGTAATTCCGTCTAGCGGAATTATCACCAAGGGGCATCGGAACCGTTTGGACTGACCAGCTCTAGACAATGTCTGCGAAGTCTCACTTCGACGAATCTCCGAATAGATCATGTCCAACGCGAATCGAACACCAAACGCTCGACACGCTGCGACTCGGTATCTGTCTATCATACAAATATATACGGACAACCTCGCCCATTATCGTCCTCTCAGCCGCATTGAGGGGCTGGCTCACCTATGTTAATACGTGCCCGGATCCACTCTTTGCTTGGTCGTTCAGCCTTCAGCGGCCGAGCTCCGAGCGGCCGTTGTCTGCGGGCGGCCCGGGATCAATAGTGCCGTGCGGGGCGAGACTGACGATTGTTCTGCGAGTCCCAGTCAACCCACCACTCCTCGAACATTTCCAGTCCGTTAGCAAAGATGCCGAAGAATCCTCCAGATGAGAGACTGGTTTACCTGGCCCTTCGTCACGAGTTCTTGACTGGAGATGCTCCAAGCAAATTGAAGAAGATAAAGGAGCGCATTTTGAGACAGGGCGAGTCCTCGGAGATGAAGGCTCTCATACAAGAACACAACATCGATAGCATTTGTCAAGTGGCTAAACGTCTTCTAGACGACAGAATCTACCACTCCACCATACAAGCCAAAATTCGATTTCCCGAGGTGTTTGAGGTCTCCCCAGCTCAGAGTGCGGAAAGAAATGCATCAGAGGCCGAAGCTGCTAGGTGCGAGGCGGACGCGCTGAAAGACGTCGAGCGTGGTGGACTCGAACAAATGGACGTATTCGGAAGACCAAGAATGTCAACAAGCAGTCGGCAGCGATCTGGAATGCAGTGTGAAAATGACAAGGCTCGATATGGTAGTTTGTGAGCCGTGCGTGAGGAATGCAACCGCAGAGCTCGCACCACATTCCTGCGGACCGATGTTAAAAGATATCGAGAACACCGAGCAGTTTCGACATGAAGAAGAGAAGAGTAATGGAGAAAACATGCTGATCGCCAACAGCAGCAGACCGAGGAGCCAGTCATCAGCACCAAGCTGCATGCTGTGAGTACAGACGAGGCGTGAGCGATGTCTGACGATAGTAGTCTAATGAAAGCCTACAACAAATATTTCTTGTTCGGCGGGTGAAGCACTCAGTGATAGCAGCATTGACAGCATTTTCTCTAAACTCGCCAGCGTTTCTAATATTGGCTGATGACGAATTGAAGGTTGACCGTCATAGATCACCAGCAACTGCTTTCACCCTAAACCAAAATGCCCCTAAGCTCAGCTCACCGAGTGGGTCGCCTACCATGCAGGAGGACATCTCCCTAGAGGGAGTTGGCGCTGGCGGTGAACGCGTGGTGTCAAGCTGGTTGGGATATCCAGTCCCGTCCTCAATTGAGAGACATCCGGCCTTTATAACTGCGGAGACGACCGGTTGCGCAGGCCCTGAAATGCCAGAGTGTGCTGACAGCTGCGACCACTCATCTTCCGAACGCTGTTACGGGTCCGAGGACGATCCCATGGGTAACACCGGGGCGAATGAGATGGGAAGTACGTCAACCGTGAGCGTGTAATCGTCTGCGGATGTGTCACCGGCACAAACTCGGTCGGATCGAACGGTGCATAGCTTGGCTTCGGGAGGGAAAGACGATCATATGACAACGGCGCATAGCTTGGCTTCGGAAGGGAAAGACGATCCTACGATAACGCCGAGCTTGCGATCTCCCAACGAAGGCTCCGACTTGGCAAGCAACAAGTCCATCCCCACATGCGATTGGAGTGGTGGTGATCCGACCAGTTGGACCAAGCCCTCGCCATCGCATCCTGAGCCGTTCCAGACAGCTTCTGTAGCGTCTCCAGCCTCACCTGTTGTGACACCAGCTACAGGACCGACAGTGAAGCGGGCGCAGCATCACCGACGCCTCCCTCATCTCCGCTCGGTCCGCCAGCATCTGTGGAGGCATTTGCGGAACGGCAACTGGGGTCGCAAGAGAAGACGCCAGCGGTGCAACCGGCGCCTAACCTAGGTAGTGAGCTTTCACCCGAGGTGCCTACAGCATTAGCCATGTAATCTGAGGCCGTGGCGGTAGAGTCCGCTCCGCTCGATATGCCGTCGCCGACGCCGCACGGGGCCTTCACAAAAGAGAGCTCTGTGATCGCAACTCACTGTGATCAATATATAGTGTCCTTCGGCGCGACTCGGGAATCCGCGCTCATGCTCCTCGCTCCGTGTCGGCAGAAGAATCCTTCGACACTTACGACATGCCAAGTGAAGAGAAATGCAGCGTACAGGAGACGTAATCATTGCGTACAGTAGCCAGGAAGAGCGAGACATTCGGCTGACCATTTCCGACGGCGGTTTGAACCTCTGCTTCCGCTCATTGAGCCCCAGTGGGAAGCCACCCTAGATAGATCTTATTAGCAACCTTTAGTCTGGTGGACCTCATTTGATGCGTGCCTCTCGGGTCTGTCAATCCATGTGTACTTGATCGGCCCCCTAGATGTGAACACTTACCCGGGTGCTGAGTTACCTTCCGACTCCCAATACCCTCAGCGATGAATCGAATTACGCTGGCTGGAGGAGTCCTTAGCTAGGAGATGCGAGAGCACCGGCCCCTCCTTCAGTAATGATTGATAGAGCGAGCCGTCTTTGTTTTCCAGTCCGGCAAAGTTTCAGGGGACCCGTACGACCAATGGTGCAACTTAGGGTAACCGCACCTAGCATAGCCTTATCGAAACGGACAAGGATGACCTCAAAGCTGGTAATGGAGAGGCAGAGGATACAAGTGACACTCACCTCGGCGCAGCGTCTAAGAATCCTTTCCGATTTGGCGCAAGAATCACGCGACGGTGGAACCAATTAGCTGCAGGAGGATAGTATTGCATGTGTCCCAATTCACGACGGAGCGGTCGAATCTGTGGTAATGCTTCGAGTATGCAGAACAGTCGTTTGGAACCGAAGGCCCTTCCTGTCGCGAGAGACTGCAGGTGCTGTGAGTCAGTCGTTGGTGCTCCAAGGGGCTCGGCCACCCACAGGTACACTGCTTCAGTCAGGAGCGGGCATGCCGACCTTAAATGTCCTCCGTGCCTGCCACCGAAGCCTTACTTGGGATCCCTCACTGAGCGTACAGACGGGTCATCACGTCTTCAGCTGACCTTCCACGGTCGACTGCCGCCTGACATGTTCAAGGCGTCGAGCATGGCGGAAGGATAAGCCTGGCCAACCGGGTGTGCCGTGGATTTGGCAGCGTATCCTGCTATAGCCTCGGTCCTCCTACTAGACCCAAGGTCGATGGCGGGGGGGAGCGATAGCGGATATACTGCCGTAGGTGTCTTCGCACTCTTATGTTGATCCGAGCTTTCATTTGCGCAATGCGTATATGTTCTGGCTGGTCCTGACACAGCATTCTGATTGTGTTCCAGGAGGCCCGTCATGTGGATGAAATGCCGGGCTAGATCCACCATAGAGTTGGCCACATCGGATGAGGTAAGGCTGGCAAGCGTATAGTCTTGTGCCTCGGAAACTGCTAAGACAGTGGTGCGTTCCGCCTCATCATCGACTTGGGTGCGGATCCGATCTACGTTCAGCCAGTCGAGACGTTGGCAAAGGTTCTGTATGAGCGCGACAGTACGCGAGTCCAGCGTCTCGCTGCTCTCGGTTCGCGCAATGCAAAAGCAAGGATTACGCCTGCTCATTCTGGCGCAAGAGGTTCCCGAATCCTGCCTGTTCGTCGAGGTCTGACCGCGAACAGTTTAGTGCTCTGAACTTCTGTGAGCATCGAGCAGCTAAGCTACTTCTGTCTAGCGTCAGATTCATGGGCACAGCCCGGGGTCCATTTTACTGCCTTCCTCTCAATCTTCCTTTTCGATCGTCCTCGCTTTAGCTCCAACCAGTGCGTCCCTTGCAGAAACAGTGCTCGTAGCTGTAGCTAAGCCTGTTCCGGAGATATCAGGCCAAAGCTTTGATGCGTAAAGGCCCTCAAGCGCTGCGATGGCCTGTCCTTGCTCCTAGGTGCTCGCCTGCATATATGCCAGGCCACAAATCCGTTTTCATAACCGTCGTCCTCTCGCACTGTCGTGAATGCAGAGTGTGACCCGGAGCAATGGCTACACCAAAACACAGCGTAGGTGGTCACTCCACAACGCGCGATGCAGACTCGCTATTGCAGGAGAATGAAGCCCTTCAGAGGGACCTGGAAAATATGGCAGAACGACTGGCAGACTCGGAGGGTCGAGAGGCGATTGCAATATACGAGAGGTAATGCTTCGCATGTTGATACTGATCTATAAGAGATTTGACATGAGTATCAGGGATGCGGCGCGATCAGAACTCACTCGTTTGTCCGATGATATTGCCTTACTCCGCGTCGAGAACGACTCACTCAAACGAGGGGTCAGTACATCCACTTAGCACTTGGGCTACAAGCCAGCATCTGAGCTCTGACATAAGATGATGCCCACCAGATGCAGGAGTCAAGCTGCGGCTCACGACTCGCGCGCCCAAATTTCGAAGGAGAGGACATGGAAGTCGACTCGTTTCCTACAACAGGGATGATGACACCATCGGCATCCACGTGGATGTCAAGCACGCCGCCCATGGTGGAGTGCAGTACCGCCGGACTCGCGGCGCCCGTTGTCACATATGCCACCGAAGATCTTTCACGAGCCTGTGTCGAGAATGGCCACCGCAGTACGCGTTCGAGTGCCGGTCGAGAACCGTCGCTGGAAGACTCTCTAATGGCCGGACATGCTGGACGCAGCCATCCAGCAAGCCCTGGAGTACCAGAGTCGGTCAACAGTCGTGATCCGCCGTCCTCTACGACACAAGAGACTGTGGTGGGCAACCTGGTAGATGAGTTCTGTACGGACAAACAGGAGAGTCCGTCGGCTAGGGGCGCTGATATTTCCCAATTTGCGACATCTGCACGACGTTTGACTGATGCAGCAGTGTTGGCCTCGGCGGCTGAATCTTGTGATGCCGACAAAGCCTGTGAGGACATGCCTAGGGCTCACGATGAGATGAGACTTGAGGTTTTCAGTGACGCTGCCGAAGGACCTCCCGAAGCTGTCTCTCCACAGGCACCTGACACAGCCGTCGATGTCCCGGACTTCGCGGTCGACGAATCCCCTCAGGAGGTTTTAGGTGAGGCTGCCCACGACGTGCCGAGTAGGACCGTCCACGGGGCACACAGCGAAGCTATCTCGGATGCCATGTTTAGACTAAAATCATATGAACGCGCAGTCTTGCACAGCACAGCATGTGCTGCGATATACAGACTCATGTAAAGGAATGTTCCTTCTATTCTTCACTCTGCTCGCCATCTCATCAGACCACGGTCCGTCTCTGCATGCTCGCGGCCAGCTACTG
>JASUXV010000083.1:0-19259 GCA_030411845.1 Friedmanniomyces endolithicus | reverse complement strand
GCTTAGAAGAAGGCGGATAACTAGCTGCGAGATAAGGAGGCAGCATCGCGACGATAGGACCGCATTAATAAGGCGACGGAAGCGAGAAGGCTTAAGGTAGTAGCAGAGGCTTAGAAGGTAGTAGATAAGGAGGTAAAGAAGGCTTCGCAACAGCTTTAACTCGACTACTATACCTCTCTTTATTACTAACGCTAAGTGCCTATAGTAGTTAAAGTAGTAGATCTAGTCGTAGCACTAATTATAACGGTTAAAGTTAAGGGGCTCCCTTACTAGGTAGTTACGAGATCTAGTCGAATTATTTAACGACTACGCTACCTATTAACAT
Source organism: Friedmanniomyces endolithicus (assembly GCA_030411845.1). Classification (NCBI taxonomy): domain Eukaryota; kingdom Fungi; phylum Ascomycota; class Dothideomycetes; order Mycosphaerellales; family Teratosphaeriaceae; genus Friedmanniomyces; species Friedmanniomyces endolithicus. The sequence goes on along the minus strand of JASUXV010000083.1, from coordinate 18,934 downwards.
AATTCTTAGTTCTCTAGATAGCTATAATTAACACCTTTCTAACGTACTAACTCTCGTCTTGTTTAACTAACTCCTTATAATGTTATCGCATCGACAACATAGTAGAGGTAGTAATAAGAACCTGGCGGTTACGTGGAATTGGCGGCCATGCGGGGAAGACTTCTACTGATGCCCGACTTGGCTCGGGCGTTGCTACCGGCAAGCTCCGTCGTGGCGTAGTTCTGACCTTGATGTTGGTGTGAGCTCTACATGTACCTTACTCCTCTTCCCCCAACCTCACTTCATGTAATACAGCTATGTCTACCTATAGACACATCGAGCCGCTATAGTAGACTGCAGGCGCTACAGGAGTGGTACATGTACAGTACTTGTAGGTTCAATCGACAGACGCGCCCCTTGCATAAGGTGGGCCTAATGGAAGAGGCCAATTTGATTTGCACATGCCAGTGTCTTCTTAGGGAAGCCGCAATGCACGTTTGGCAACTTCCTCCTCTGTCCTTCAGCTTCACTACTAGGAAGGAGCAATAGACACACGGTAAGGAAGTTCACCGAGATGGCAGGTGCACCCCACTCGCTGAGTTTCGTTTGATCCAATGTCTTCCCTCTCCTCTCTCTCTCACCTTTCATGATACCTCATTTAGGTTCTGCAAAGCCTCGTCTGGGAGGTGTCCTATCACACTCGTTATTGATTCCAACTCTCGTTTGACATTGACCCTTGGTCCTGCTTGTTCCGCCTCGGCAGCAAGACCGTGATCGGACCGTTCGAATAGGCTCCTTCTGCCAACACCTTCGCGCTCTCGCCGAAATGGCCACATCGCCGCCCATGTTTGCCGCCATCCGCCTTTCTTCCCTCGCCAACAACGACGACGCCCCGACGACGACGTCCCAGGACCCCTTCTGGCACGCCACGCCACGGACCCTCACTTCACGGGGCGATTCCGCAAGTGGCAACGCCGCCATGCCAAAGGTCAGTGTCCAACCTCAGAATCCTACATCATCACCTCCACCTCCACCTCCACTCTCATGTCACTGTCAATACAGAGACTATGACCCTTATTCAGTCAACATCTCCAACGACCATGACTGGCGCAGCGAGATCGCTCACACGACCATCTTCTAACCGGGGGCAGACGGTACCGCAGCCGCCAACCACCAAGCAATCGCGGCAGGCAGCCTCGCCAACCGCACGTAGACCACAATGCACCCACATGACCATGGACCGCGTGCATAGCAATCTCACTTGTCACATGTGTGGCAAGGGCACCATCGGTTGGCTGTACGTTTGCTCTCAGGACCGCGACTTCGATCAGCTTAATCCCTCCAACCCTTCCGGCAGCTTCTCACTCATGCCGAACGGGAGCGGCTACTACGATGCGCAGGCCCGCTTGGCTGAGTCTGTTGGTATCACCGCTGGTGTTGTGGAGGGGATCCGCAATCGCGCTTACAGCTTCGAGCAAATCGATAAGCTCATCCAGCAGAAGGTGCATCTTCTCGCCACAATCAGGAGACAAGAGACTTCTTCCACAAGTGACAGTCCGCAGGCTCAAACTGCACGATCTAGGACCCAGTCAGCCACTGACAGCATTATCGCGTCCGTGGGCACCACAGCGGTCCCGCCTGTCCAAGTCTCCGTCAGCCGCACTCCGGTACCTAACCCGGACTCAACTTCCACCGCGCAAATCGACGGCACCATTGGATCGACCAGAAAGATTAAAAGCAAGAAACAGAACTGCAGCTTCCAGGTCTGCCACGCCTGCCGACCATTTTTCAAAGACCGTCTCTACATGAGCTTTGAGATGATGTTGAGCGGCCGCCTGCCAGCCATAACCGAAGAAGACATCAAGAAGTTGCCCATGATTAATCCGGCCATCGTCCGCAACCTGGGCGTACGTCAACCATACCGCTCACCTATTCCAACGCCGCTGTCTACCAGATTCGGTCGCAACGTACACCAAGGTGACGGCACCGACGAGGACGCATCAGACTGGACACCCACGAGCGCAACTGTCAGCGAGGTCTCCGACTCCGACCGTCAAGAAGAAGCCGACCTCTACCCATGCCCCGGCGCCGGCATCTGCCCTCTTTGGAGCCGCTACTCAGGCTGCGCCTTTGACGCCGGCCAATTCGACGACGGACTGCGCGCTCTCAACCACGGGTTCGGCCCCGAGCCTGATCTCACACGAATGACACCTGACAACTCGCTCACTCGTCTGCGTCGCGTGCGGGGCAACATTTCCGATACGCCGGGCGGTGGTAGTACGTCGGCCGCTTCCTCGATCAGCTTGCCATCTCCCGGGATCGCACCACTGACCCCGATCACACCGACTGATCAGTCGTTCGAGGATGCTCTGACTATGCGGCTCAGCAAGCCCGGGAAAGCGGCGACGATATGTGGACCTTACCAAACCGGCAAGAAGCGGACTGCCAGGTATGGACTGGGACTGGGGCTGCACAGGAAAGACAGCAGCAGCAGTCTCGGCAGCGAAGTCGAGGTTGAGGGCGGCGTGGCGCTGCGGGAGTCGGCTGTGGAAAGCGGCGATCCGGATATTCTCACTGACGACGAGCAAGCATTAGCCCGTTGACGATGAGAATGGAGACGGGGCAGAGCTCAACGAGGGCTGCACCGTATCACTGGTCGTCCGAACGCATACAAGAGCAACGAAGGCCAGTTCCTCATACTATGCCCTGTAACTGGAATAATCTCAAAATTTCGACAAACGGGCTATCGTACTGCGAACGGCTTGCGCAGGGACAATCATCGTGTCTGGGCCGCTTGTGAGATTGAGGGAACGATTCATCAATATGCGATAACGAAGGAACCACGGCCTAATGATTGATCCGAGATAGAGATTGCCGTGGTATGAGGAGTCGCACTGGAGAATGTGGGTGGATCATCAGATGTATCATAGTGTACAGATGACGACATGTAACCGCTTCGTCATTACCGAGCCCGTCACGGAGGGGATAGTAGATCTGATCGGTGTTGTTCGTCGGCTGAGAAGCCACTGCGGGATGTGCCAGGAAGGTACCAGCCGCTCTTGCGCAAGATGCCGGGGAGTCATCATGGAAGTCTGTCTCTTTGATGCCAAGCAGGCTCGGCAGACAGGTCGAATTGAACTTCTCGGTGAGTGTAGGCATGTAGTGATGGAGCCGTAACCTACCTAGAGGCACAGCTGCACATATCACAACCCCTCCACAGCGCCTACACTACGCAGTACCCTGCCTGCAGTACCTTCGGGTGTACAATCAGACCCTCACCCCACCTCCTCCCCCCTCTCCTCCCCCTCCCCCTCCCCGACCCCCAACTCCACAACCCACTCCCGCCCAAACCCCACCGTCTCCTCAGCCCTCAACGCAATATTGACCCCGACATCCACCAACCCGACCCCCCACCTCTCCCCTCCCCCCACCATCGCCGCCAGCAACCCCACAACCGGCACCCCGAAACACAACACCCTCTCGGGCCGCACCGCAACGGGCTCTCCCTCCACCACCGTCGCCGTTCCCTCGATCCCGCAGACACCCGACGGACAACCCAGCGAAAGCACAGGCGCGCGACTCCGGTTCGCCCACTCGATCATCTCGCGGATCTCAGCTTGCTGCACAGCACCACCACCACCACCACCTCCCCCACCCCCAACCTCACCCCCACCTCCACCAGCGGGCGAGCCTCCAGAAAGCAGGGTGTCGTACCCCACCCCGCCCAACAGCGCATCCACAATCCCCGCCGGGGGCCCCGCGAGCCCCTTCACCCACCCGCTAACCTTCCGCCACGGCCCCCGCTTCACCGCCGGCCCGGCGCGCTGCATTCGCTTCAGAATCGCGAGCTGCGCCTGCATGCCGGGGTCCCGAGGTCCATCGTCGCGGGAGGAGGAGGAGGAGGAGGAGGGCGGTTCGGCGAGGAGGACGCGGTAGCCGCGAGAGACGAGATGGCGGGCCGCGGCGACGGCGCGGGCGCCGAGGGGGTGGGAGCCGGCTAGGATTACGATTACGGGGGGCTGTTGGGGGGTTTGTTGGGGGTGGGGGGTGCTGCTTCGGCGGGGGAGGGCGGGAGTGCTGGAGGTTAGGCTTGCGCGGAGGGGGGTGGCGCGGGAGCCGCGGCGGCTGGTACTGGGGTTGGGGGAGGGGAAGAAGAGGTTTAGGGCTGTTTCGGCGATGGCGCGGGCGGCGGTTTCGGTTATGGCTTCTTGGGTGAGGCCGTAGCGGGCGATGGTTTCGGCTTCGAGGGTGTGGAGGGCGTCGGGGTGGAGGACTGGGCAGGGCGCGAGGGTGCTTTGGATTATGAAGTGCGGGTCTCGTTGGACGGTAGTAGAGGGTGTGCGTTTGTTGGTGAGGGAGTTGGTAGATTGAGGCGAACGTGTACGATGATCCGGCCGTGGTGATGTCGTCGCTATCGAGGCGACTGGTTTACTTCGTCCGCTAGTCAAGGAGGTTATCGATCGAGCCATGCCGCCTCGATCGGACGTCATGGACGCTGCGAGTGGGTGAGGCTTGTTCACATCCGCCTGATTGCTGTTTTGCCGACTCGGCGCCTTCTTCCCCATCACCGACCGCGAGACCGAGTGTCGTGAAGAGGACCGTCCGTTGGTCATAGCTAGACGTTGCTCCGTATCCGCATCGCTCGAGCTGGACGCCTCATGACTCCCGTACTTCATCGCCGCCAACTTCGGGCTGAGCACATTCTCAGTCGGGTGCAAGTTCTTCCCGCCATGTGTCCCTGGTCTCGGTGGGAGCTTATTGTGACTGACAAGCCGATCCTCGTCCGCTGTAGTATCGCCTTGCCGTAGCTCATCAAAGACTCCCTTCTTGTCAAACAGCTTGTTACTCGCTTCGAAATCGAAGTCCGCCATATCTTGCAGATCTGTTGCGTCCTCCGTCGCCCACCCATTCTGCTGCATCTCCTGGGCCTGATCTCGTTGTCGCCGTGTCGGCTTAGTAACTGCTGGACTTGTCGTCTGCGGCGAAGGCTGCAGGAGAGGCGTCTGGCGCCATCCCTTGCCCCTCTTTACCGTACCGTTGATGTCCATGTCGTTTCCGTTCCTCGACACTTCAACGCTCAACACCGCCGGCGGGTCTGAACTCGGAAGTCCAGAGCCCTTCTTATTCTGCCTCCTCCTCGACTTCTTCATCCCCTTAGCACCCGTCTCCGCCTGCGCAGCACCCTCCTCACCACCCTCCTGAGCTCCATCACGTACCCCCAATGCATCCATCGATTGAACATCAGGCCCACGTTGCGGCGACGGCTGTGGCCCCGCCGACTCCTGCTGTATGTGACTCGCCCTCTGACCCCCATTGACACCGAGAGAACCAAGCTCAGCAACGAATGGGGATCCGTTGACGACCGGCAGGCTCTCCACCGCCTTAGCCGCAAAGCTCTTCACCGGCGTAGCAGGTACTTCCACAGGCGCCACTTGCGTCGTTCTAGCTGGAATCGGCGACTTGCCGTAATTCAGTATAGCCGGGTCGATGAAAACGGTTGCAGGTCTCTGTAGCACCGGCGGCGGCGGCTTGTTTTGCCATGGTGGTACGACGGGGGGCGGCCGGGAGGCTCTAGACGACCGTGAGGAAGGCGGGAAATTCGGGGCTGTGGTCCGTACGGCGGAGGTAGGCGTTGGATTCGAATCGATGACTTGCAGGTCCGCGATCGCTGTCCCTTGTACAGTCCACAGACCGAGTGAAGCGCCGGTCGCAGGGACGAATGCTGGAGGGAGTCAGTAGAGCAATGCGGTGAAGTTGGCTGCTGAGGCGACGTACCATCGTCGAGCGTCAGTGACTGGCCGGCGACTACAGACCTGACTTTGCCGTGGAGGATGGAGCCCTGGCGCAGAGTCACTTGGACTGTCATGCCCAGGAAGCCCGCCATGGTGTGTGTCCCACGGGGTGATGTCGTTGTCAAAGTGGCAGTCGACTCGGCAATGAAGGGGGTGAAGGGGTGAAGAAGTGAATGAGGTGTCGTGTGCTGAGTTGCTGCGTTGGACGACGCGGCTCAAGTCTGGTCGCGCGGAAAGTCCAAATCTAAATTGAATGACATCGTCGTGCAGGAGGAACGGAAAGAGCGAGCATGGCGAAAGAGACACACGTATGTATAGCACACGTATGAAATCGCGCTCGGCAAGCAAAGGAGGAGAAGTAAGCAGTCGCACAACATTGCGAACTTGGGGCAAACATCTCATTTCAATCTATCTGCTCTGCAATACAACGCACCGCTCGCCAGCCAGCCGAGACTGACGAGGGACACGTCTCCAATAATGAGCCCTCACGGGCTTCCTCCCAGTACGCCAGTCCATTCACGTCATCGCTCAGTCCGCCGAGAGTGAGCGTCATCGCTCTTCCGGCTCATGTGCATACGTGCGTCGTCGATGTCAAAGGGGTCCAATATGCGGTCGTATAGGGGTGGGTGGGTGAGGGTATGTCGATGGATGGGGTGGTGTGTGGCGAATCAGAACCAAGTCGGTGCAGGAATCGGTAGTGCTGGGACGGTGCTGTGCCGTTATCGATGCTGTGCTCGGGCCTGGTGCTGGGTGATGGATGGATGGATGGATGGGTGGGTGGGCTGGTGAAGGCTGTCGGATCTCTCAGGGCGCGCTGCTCGCGCCTGACTGCCGGAAGCTCGTTGACTTACCTTTCGCCCGCCGAGCGTGATACTCGTAGCATGACGTCTTCTTCTTTCTTTCTCTCCGTGGCCTTTCTTCCATGGGCGTGACTTGGGAGCTGCGTAGTTGCCTCCTTACATCTCCATGCTGTTGTCAGCACCGTTGGCGAAGTTGAAGTTCTGACCTTGCGGTTGTGCGCCGAAACCGAACTGCCCATCTTGACCCTGCTGAGGCGCCAGGTCACTGGCCTCGGCGTCTCCCTCATCATCCGAGAAGTACTTCTCGATGATCGTGTACGCCTTCATGTAGATCTCTTCGTTGCTGTTGTTCTGGCAGTCGTGAATCTTCTCCATTCCCGAACACTCCTCAATGAAGAGGGCGTAGCGATTGACCGGTGGCTCGCCGTTGCCTTCCGCAGCCTCTTTGTCGATGTCGCCAACCTTGAGGATGTTCTCCAGACCGTCGAGCGCTACCTGAATGATCTTGTTGTCGGGGCAGGTCAACAGGTCGCAAAGCGGTCGAATGGCGCCTTCCTGGACAAGGTAGCGGATCTGATCGGGCTTTTGAAGACCGCCGGACGTAGCGTTGGAGATCGCCCAGCAGGCCTCTTTGCGAGTTTTGAAGTCGCCGTGGCTGAGCAGATGGATGAGCGGCGTGATGATCTGGGCGTCGATGACTGCTTGGATTTGGGTGCTGTTGCCGGCTGTGATGTTAGATATGGTCCAGCATGCCTCCTTGCGAATTCCATCCTTAGGTGAGCTCAGCAGGGAAAGGAGTGCGCCCAACGCGCCACAGTTGATGATCAGCTGGGTCTGAACGTCGTCGCCGGTGACAATGTTGCCGACGGAGCGCAGGGCTGGCGTTTGCACCGAGGTCGACGAGTGCATGAGCAGCTCGACGAGACGGCGAGGAATGTTGGCCTCGATGACCGCCTGGATCTTGTCGTTCGAGCCATCGGACAGATATGAGATGGCCCAGCAGGCATCAATCAAGACCTCATCGTCTAGCGAGTAGACGAGCTTGGCGAGAACCGGCAGGGCGGGTGCGATGGTGTTCCAGTCTGGCTGCGGCGTTTTGCCACGGCAGAAGTTGCTCAGCGTCCAGGTTGCGTTCCTCAGCATGCTCAGCTTCCGGCTGTCACCCAGAAGTCTGAGAAGTGGCACAAGGGCGCCGGATGCCAGGACGAAGTCACGGCAGTGCGGGCTGTCACCGGCGATGTTGCCGAGCGCCCACACGGCCTGCTCCCTGACATCCGGCTCTGGGCTGCTCAACAACTCCACGAAAATCGGCACGGCTCCCGCTTCGATCACAACCTGCGTCTGCTGGGCCGACCCAGACGCAATGTTGGTGAGCGCCCAGGCTGCCTCGAACTGCACGAGGGTATGCGGCGAGCGTAGGAACTCGACAAAGCGCCCGACGACACCGGTCTCGATCACCCGCTCGATAGGCGGGTTGCGCTCCTTCGAGAGCAGTTTGCGAAACTTTGTGGTCGCGGCGATCTGGTCCTCGATCTTGTCGGAGAAGGCACCCTGCACCATGAGTGGGAGGTCCTCGTTCAGCTGTGCAAGCCGATTAGAATTGTCCTCTCGCACGCCAGCCACTTGCAACACTTCACATACCTGACCCTCAGTGTTCGCACCCTCATCGTCGCTGTCCGGCGCCGCGCCGAGTGAGGCACCGGGAGCAGCATCGCCTCGCGTGCCGATTCCTCTCCGCTTGGCGAGATTCTCCTCCCTCTTCTGCTTCCGGATCTCCACTTGCTGCTCTTCACGACGACGGCGAAGCTCATCGGGCTTAAAGGTGCTCTTAGCCTTGAAGTTCGTGCGGCGATGCTCGGGGATGTAGCGCTCCGCCATGTTGGGTGCTCACGCGTCTGTGATGCGTGGTGCGCGGGTAACAAGCGGTGGTACTTGCGTGCGTGTGTGTACTCTTGATATTGCCCGCGGAGAGTGAGCGTGGGTAAGGTGTTGTTGGTGCTAAAGGTGAAGGTTGATGGTAAGGCAAAAGACGCCGAAAGTGACGTCGGAGGTGAGCTGGAAGAGTGCGGCGACAACAACGACCGTGTGAGGTGGGGCGTTGCCAAGCTTGCAGCTTCCTCGCACGATGGCTGTAAAGTATGCAGACGAGTGCTGGGTGCAATAATCGCGAGCAGGGTGAAGAAAAACGGGTGCAGTCGCGGTGGGATGTGTGCTGACCTCACATAAGGTCGTTTGGAGGTTGCAGAAAAGGAGAGGAGCAGGGCAGCAAGCACGTGAAATCCCCGCTATCAACCTTCAATAATGTTCTATGTACAAAATAGTCCCATCGCGTCACAATCCCTCTTGTTAACGCGTCGACGTGTGGCCTCCCACTCCGAATTCTCATTATTGCACCGTCAGGCAGCACATAAGCCGAGATAGGCAGGCACGACGAATTTGCGCTTCAGAAGGTGAAAGCTCTCTACGCCTGTGTCTCTCCAACCTCTGGCCCTTTCGTAACCCCCAAGTTCTCCTTGCAGTTCATCCCATAGAAGCATACCTTTCCATCCCCTTCGCAACCCACCCCATACTAACTGCGACCAAAGTGTCGCCGCGCCGCTGAGCTCCTGGGAGCACGTCGTTCCCTTCCATGGCACTCCCGGATGGATTCGTCGATCTGGCCACCGCCTACAAACAACCCCCCAACAGCTTCGTCAGCATCATAGGCGTAGTAGTCGATGTTATGCAGCCGGTCCGCTCGGCAAAGACCGGCCACTGGATGTTCACGTTCAAACTACTTGATCGACGGCTTCAAGACTCCGTCAATGGCTCGGAAGGTCTCACAGTCCGATTCTTCAAGGAGTCAGAGACCAATCTGCCTCAGGTCCGACAGCACGGTGACGTGGTGCTGTTACGCTCCGCCAAGATGATGCCGGTGTATGGGGTACCCATGGTAGTCTCCAACTTCCAGACTAGGACCCAAGTCTTTCCCCTTGCTTCCATTCCGGGCCCCGGCTACAGCATTGCGTACCAAGGCACGAACCGTCTACACTCCCTCGGCGCTCCGGCTGACACCGAAAGCCTTACACTGGCGGCGCAAGCGTATGTAATACAGCTCAAAACTGAAGTACGGCTGCCCGACGCCAAGTTAGTCGCTCCACCTCCGGAACCTGTTGGCAGAAAGCGTGAAGCTGCGCCAGTAGGCAATGCTGGTCCACCAGAGAAAAAGGCCCGGCACTCGACGTTCGGCAATAAGTACCAGCTTGTTCGTGAGACGCACCATCGCAAGTTTGCGGACTTGTGCGTGCAAGTGGTCAAGAGCTACCCGCTTCAGTTCGGCGCCTGCGAGCTATATGTTACAGACTACACCGAGAACCGAGATGTCTGGTACTACGCGCCACCGGAGGAAGAAACTGGGAAGGAACGAGACGGGGATGACTTTGGGCACCTTAAGAAGAGAGCTTGGCCCGGTCCATACGGATGGCTCGTACTCAAGATCAACGTCAAGGAGCCGCACGGACATTTTGTCAACAATGAAGTGGAGGACGGCGACTTTGTGCTGCTCCGGAACGTCAAGATGAAGATCATGGCGGAAGGTACGAAGCTTGAGGGCGACATGTGGCGAGATTCCGAAAGTCCTTCGAAGATCAACGTCGTCAAGCTACTCCGCAAAGACATACCAGAGATACAGGAGCTACTGATCCGAAAAGAGAAGTATTGGGCCAAACGCAATCTGCAGCACCCTCCAGTAGCGGACGAGTCAGCGAAGCCGACCAAAGGGGAGAAGAAGCGACAGAAGAAACAAAAGCAGCAAGAAGAGAGGGCCAAAGCTGCGGCAGAAGCAGCACGAATTGCCGAGCGCAACAAACATGTCCGCTGCAGCAATGAGGAAGTCTCACTCATGAACGTCAAAGACATCCTAGACTTGGACAACGTCCGCCACACCCACACGCTCCCAAACGGTGCCAGCTACGTACTCCCTTTCGTCAACACCCAATACCGCACCAAAGTCCACGTCGTCGATTACGAGCCCAAAGCCCTCGAAGACTTCGCCGTCCACCCCATTCCTGACCGCGACGAAGGATCCTCACCAATCGACAGCGTGAGCTGGGACAACTCGCAAAAGTACGAATGGTACTTCTCTCTGTGTCTCGAGGACCCATCGGCCCCAGCAGCAGCGCAAGCGCTACCAGCTCCAGATACCGCGGAGAAAGCACGAATATGGGTCCACGTGCGCCACAAAGACGCCCAGTTCCTCTTCGGCAACGACATGGACGACCCGCAGAACTTGCGCACGAACCCGCAGATCCTGGCGAAGCTGAGGGAGAAGATGTGTATCCTATGGGGGAACTTGGAGGAGCAGAGGGAGGATGAGGAAGGGGCGGTGAGTAATCGGCCGTTTGAGTGTTGCGTGCAGGAGTATGGGATTGAATTGGATGAGGATGATCCTGAGAGGGGGGAAGTGCCGTTTGGGTATAAGAAGTTGTTTCGGATGTTTGGGGCTACTATTTTGTAGGGCTGTGGTTGTGACCGATGGTCTTGAAGGGCTGCGATGGCCCTGGGGAGGACTTTGATAGTACGAAGTCTTCTAGCGATCACTCTTTCACATAGCTAGCTACGCCCACGTTCTCAAGGCTGATCATTTGCAGGTCTTCGAGGCTGCATGCATTGTGTTGAGCGTCCTTCACTTGGTCATGTGATATCGAAACCCGCGTTGCCAAGATTTCCCGGAATCTCCCGCCGGAAACAGCTCGCTGCGGCCCGCTGTCGCGTCACGCTAGCGAAGACCCGCCCAGACATTTCAAGATTTCGGAGAATTGGCCTGGGCTATCTCGTCCTCACAGTACGACACATCTCTGCCAGGCAGAAATCGCCGGCAAGCAATATGGCTCATAAACGCCCGGCTTCCGACATGGACGTTCAACCCCTACGCCCTCTCCGCACCACGCAGAAACGCGCCAGAATCTCAGCATCCGACAATGATGAGCACAGCGACAGCAGCGCACTCTCTTCCGGCTCGGTATCCGTAGCCTCAGCACTGGAGAGCAGTCCCCCTGCTTCGCCGCAGCAGCAACGCAGGAGGAATAGTAGTGTGAGCTCGTTGCCATCAAGTACCCTTGACAGCGACGGGGAGGCGGATGATGACAGTTTGTCGAGCTCCAGCGCGGAAGAAAGCTCGGAGGATCTGTCTGATGGCTCTGACGAAGAGGTTGTCACTTCCGTTCATGGGACCAAGAAGCCGGCCATGGCGAAGGGCAAGGCGAGGCTGCTGGAGGGAGCGCAAGACCTGAGCGCGCGGATCTCGGCATTGTTGCCGCGGCTGGCGGCTGCTAATAGCGCGCTGCTTGACACGAATGGAGAGGGGAGCCACGGGCATAGTTTGGAGGATGTGGAAGAGGGCGAGGGATATATCGAGATGGATCTTGGGTTGGGGGTGTTGGAGGAGAAGACTGGAGGAGATGGGGACAGTGACTCGAGCGAGGACGAGTCGGGTGAAGATGGTGGAGAGCGGGCTGAGGGCGACGATGTTCCCGTGTCCTCGGGTGCTGTTGGTCGTGATCGTGGACAGACGGCGTCGGATACGCATATTCTGGGCAAACTGATGGGCCAGAGGAAGGTGGAGCGGAAGGCTGGTGTCGAGGCTTTGAATTGAGGCACTACTGGCCTGATCCCGCAGTCTAACAGATCCAAGGTGATCTCAGCTACTGCGGGTCATCCTCTTATCAGTCAAACGCTGGCATTGCCGTGTACTCATGTTGTAGAAGCAAGTGACAAGCAGTCGTTCGGCCATGACAACAGGTAGCCGAGCTCCCCAGCACCCACAGCTGTGCAACTCATGGAACTCCACGCGCCAGCCCTGGTACTGGCGAGCTCTATGTACGTCTGACTTCTTCCGATGCTCCACCACTATTTCGGACATGAAGAAGGGAGTTCTCCCGCGATACCAATGTGATGATCACCCCCCTCGTTTGCGAGGGCAGTAGAACTTGGAGCCGCGTACATGTCCCCCTCGAGAGATTGTCGGAGAGTATCCGATGGTCCTGTGTCTGGGCCAACGCGCGAGAAGGTATCAGTGCCCGTGATTCGCTCGTCGGACCGCGGAAGTTAAGGGATGGCTGCAGCTCGCCGTGGAAGGGCGGTCCTTTTTTGTAAACGGTCTTCTCATTTATAAACGGTCTTTTTATTATGAGCGGTCTTTTTTTTTTTGAACGGACCTCTTTTTATGCACCGTCCTTTTCATGTGAACGGTCTTATTAGATGAACGGTCCCTTTCTCTAATCCGTGCGTCTACTACCCCGGCTACACCGTTCTCAAGCTTGACGTTTACATGGCACACCAACCTCCGTGCAACACACCCAATGCACTACGCTGGGCGAGAGGATACGATAGAATCGTAGATGTGGACATTTGAGTTGGAGCAGAGCTATACTGTAGTACAGAGAGCTAAGCACAGGGACCCCCCCCCGCAGACTTGAAGGCATGCTCCCGAGGCGAAGTCAGGCAGCCCGTTCTCCCCGCCGCCAGCTATCCAACGGTACCCCGTCCGCGCCTCTATGTAGGTGGCAACCCCACACCACCGAACCTCCCCAGCCAGTGCCTCCTGCGCAAACTGGGGGACCATACACCGGTCCTCGCATTACTCCAGCCGGCTTGCTGCGCCTACCGCCGCTCTAGCAGCGGAGCGCAGGCACTCGCACTACTGCGATCCGAGCGACCTCATCGTCGAGCTTACGTCTTTTGCGCGCTTGCAGACACAAACGCATTAGCCTTGGAATCGGTACCCGCCACCAAAGGGCACGGATTGAGGGGTCTGGGGATGCGGCATGTAGCCACCTGGAGTTTGCGCCGCCTGGCCATAGCCACCCAGAGATTGCGGAGGCCCGCCATAGCCGCCTGGTGTCTGCCCAGGCCCACCATAGCCACCTGGCGTCTGTGTTGATCCACCGTATCCTCCTGCGCTGGGTGGCGGTACGCCGTTCGGTGGCCAGCTACCTGGGGGTGGGTGCATGGTCTGCGGTGTCATTTGCGGGTTGGCCCAGCTGCCGGGACTCGGATGCTGGCCGAATTGACCGGCTGGGGTGGCGACTGCAGGTGTCAGCGTTACAGCACAGTCGGTGCAGGAATGGTGAGCATACCTTGTGGTGACATCGGGTTCGGCTGAGCGTACTGCGGGAAGAAACCTTGCGGAGTCGGCGGGTATGCGGACTGAGGTTGAGCCGAAAGCGCGGGCGAGTAGCCGTCAAGCTGACCAGTCGGTGGACGATCCTTGCCCCAGCTGCACTTGAGCGGTCGACCGTTGATGTTGTAGCCGCTGAGCTGGCAGATAGCCATCGCAGCGTTGTCGTGCGTGTCCATCTTGACGAAGGCGAAACCACGATCTGACTGGAAGCGTGACTCCGTCACGTAGCCGAAGTTCTGGAAGAGTGGTACGATGTCGTTTTGGGTGGTATACGGCGTAAGGTTACCGACATAGACGGTAGTCTGCCACTGCGGAGTCTGCTGGGTAATCATCTCGAACGACTGTGCGCCTTGAGTCGGAAAGCTATGATGCCCATACGGTGTGGTCGGCGTCATGCCCATCTGTACGAGGGCCTGCTGTTGGGTGAACGATGGCTGGCCCTTCTGATTGGCCCAATTGCAACGGATGGCACGAGAACCGAGCCACTCACCGTCCATAGAGCTGAGTGCTTTCTCCGCCTCTGAACGGTCGCGGAAGGCGACAAAGCCGTAGCCACGGGAGCGTCCTGTCTTCATGTCCCACATGACACGAGCCTCGGAGACCTGACCAAATGCGGAGAAAGCTTGTAGGAGAACTTCGTCGTTAACTTCATTTGAGAGGTCACCAACAAAGATGTGGAAGTGGTTCGATGTGTCTTCCTTCGAAGTGGTGTTGGACTGGTATGCCCAATTGACGCGGATCTCCTGCTGGTGCACGCGCCTGCCGTTGAGGGTTTGCATCGCGCGCTCGGCACATTGAGGGTCATCGTACTCCACGAAGCCGTAGTTGTAGCCTTTGGATTGGAACTGCTCGGTCGTTAGCTTGATTGTTCGGTTTGTTTGCGCGCCAGGTCCAGTGATATATACGCAGAGCTGCGCAGCGAGCAATCACTTCATCTCTGACGAGTGTGGACTCACGTTCTTATCCGGGATAATCTTCACACTCTGCACATGACCAGTGGTCTCGAAAATCTGCTTGAGCACGTCCTCCGTCACTCTTGGGTCCAGCCCACCGACATATAGCGCCCTCTTGTTCGGCTCCGGAGCGACGCGCCTCGCCGACGCGGCCTGCTGAGCAGCCTGTTGCGCACCCAGTGCGGTGGCGCTCAGTGGAGACAGAATGGCGCTGCTTGGTGGAAGCGCGCTGAGAGCCGCCATGACATTGCTGGTGTTCTGGGGTATGCTGAGCGGTGGAACAGAGGGCGGCAGCATGTGAGCCTGAGCCCCATTTTCATAGCCCGCCGGACCCATGCCGGTGTTGATCAGGGGCATAGACATGGCAGCTGGCGTGGAAGTTGCAGTGTCCGCCATGATTTGAAGCGAGGAGATGTAGTATAGGAGATTGACGACAGAGAGGACCTGCCGTATCTGAGATGGCTCCCGGGTCAGATGGCTCGAGGAGACTGAACTCGCAGAAGATGGTGTACGCCGAGAAAGGAAGACCGCATACACAAGGAGACGCTGAAAGGGATCGAAGGAAAGCGGACGAGGTCGAGGCTGTTTACGATATGTGATTATGGGAGAAGGTGAGATGAGGGAAGACGAGACGAGAAGGTGGGAGAATCACTGCGCTAGCGGCGGACTGACACCTCCGCCGCGCTAGAACAAGCACGAGCCGTACCGCCGGGTAACGTTGGCAGCCCGCCCCGAGCCCAATTAGCTGGCGCTGCGCCACGCCCGAGATCACTTCATCTCAGCTTGGCAGACCTGGGCTTGTGCTGTACTATGAAGATACATATATGAACGGGTGAGCATTCGGCTGCGACATCCATTATCGAACTTGCTCGGATTCGCCAAACATCTGCTGGTCAGAGACTCCTCATGAGGCTGAACATTCGAGACGATCTACAATTCCATACGGATACAGATAAATCGAGTTGCAACACATGTCGTCCCTTGAGCACACCCAGGCCCTGGATCAGCTACAGAAGGAGGTCAATCGTACCGTGAGTACGACACTGTGGCCCAGCGTGAGATCCATGCTAATGCTTGCGCAGCTCCAGAACCTTGGTCATCTTTTCAAGGCAGCGAACAATGGCAGTAAATCTGCGACAACAGCGCGAGCGAACCAATTGAAGACCCAACTACCAAACTCAATCAACAGTTTTCACGACGCTCTGGATTCGCTCGGGGATGAGATTGTAGGCTCGACCTTCTCCTGTTCACCACTAGTAGCTGACGTAGTATTAGCAATTAGCCAAGCTCCTCATGCGACGAGATCTTGCCATCCTCAGGGAACGCCCAGGGCAGGAAGCGCCATCGTTGCCTGCATCACGGACTGTGCCGATAGCCACTGCGCAGCTGGCTACTGTAAGCGAAGGAGAGTCAAAGGTACCTGAAGTCGAAATTAGGCCCGTCGAAATCGACACGAGCACCGACGTCGAGATGCATGACATCGAGGCTGAAGTACCTGAGACACAGCCCGAAGTATCCGTGAGTACTCGAACGGAAGAGGCTCAAGGAGAGCTCGAAGGTAGTGAAGCTCCTGCTCCCACGAATGGAGACCCAACGCATCGAATTCCAGACGATATGTCTCCGCCAAGCGACGAAAACGCAGAACTCAAGAACAACCTCAAAGTCGATACTTCCCCAGCGCAAACGAATCACCCAACGCAACCACCGCGCGAACCCGCAGACATTGACGACACCCAACCCGACACCGCCGCGCCGAGCGAAGGCCAAGACCTCGAATCCCTCTTCAACGACCCTATCTCCGCCAGCGGCAGCGGCAACACCACCACAACCCCCGCCACCGGCCCCGGCACCAGCGGCGACCCCATCGACCCCACGGACTTCACAGCCGGCTTCGACTTCAGCACTTTCAACCCGGGCCTCGACCACAACAACGCCGCCATGGATGCCGATAACAGCATCACCGCGCTTCTCCCCGGTCTGCAGGACTACGCCAATACGCAGCCGATTGGCACGATAGAAGCGGAGGAACCGGACTTCAATGCTCTGTTCGCGAGCGACGTGCCGATGGACGGTGAAGCGGACGGGCAGCAGGCGGGCGCGCAGCGGGATACGACGTTTGATGATTTGATGAACTTTGCTGAGTTCGAGGGCGATGGGTATGAGGGTGGTGCGGGGGAGGGCGGCGGTGGGAATGAGAGCGACTTCGACTTTACTAATCTTGACTGATCGACTGGATTGTATGGTCAAAGTTGCAGCGTTCCGCTACATTTGGCACGGGTACGGGTGTAAGAGACTATGTACCGCTTATATACTCTACGTACGCGCCTCCGTTCGACGTTCGGGAACATTGAAGCGCTTCTCCCTCCAATTCACGCGATGGTGTTGTAGAATGCGACACGCTCTACCCTCAATCAGCCCAGATCCCAGCCACGACCAGAGCGACCGCGGTCTACGCGTTGCTCAGGCTGCAGCAGTCTTCTCGGCTGGGAACGGAATTGGACGGGCCCGTAGGCGAGGAATCGGGATTCGAGCGAAACACGAACGCAGCGGAGATAGCTGTGGCACATCCGAGCTCCTTCTTCCGTGCGCGGTGCTTGTAAAGCACATTCTACGCCAAGGTGTGTCTGAAGAATGCATTAGCATCGTTCAAGACTGATCATGTACGAAGGTATGGTGGGAAGAGAACGAATGCAGGTTCAGAAAATTTGCGTATGAGTTTACTCCTCAGTCTCCGCGAGGCGGAGGTAGGACAGCTCCAATATATGATGTGTATCATCCTAGCAAGTAAAGGGAATGGAGAGGAGCGACTCACTTATATTCAGACGAATCTTCTGTGCGTGAAGCCATACGCAGGGACGTCCTTTGACGTGGCGTGGCGTGAACCTCTCGAGTGGTTCGCGTGCAAGCAGATCGCTGCTGTTCGTGAAGCCAAGGATTGACTTGGAGATTGATGCTCAGCCCTCCTCTCCGTCATCGAAAGCCAGCTTGATAAGCTTGGCTTTCTTCTTTGGTTTCGCCACAGCTTCCTTTTCGCTTGCTACCTTGGTGGCCGTCTCGCCGTCCGCGTCGCCGACAATCTTGGCAGCTTTCCGCTTTTTCGTTACCAGCCCAGACGTGGTTGCCACGCCGCCTTTCTTGCCGTCCACCGCTGGTAGCGCACCAGACATCACGACCGCAGGGTCGTCACCCTTGGTCTCGCCGTCGCCTGGGCCGCCAGCAGTGGCATCCGCGTTCTCGGCATCAGCTGCAGTAAGCTTCTCGTACTCCGCCTTGCTCACCGTCTCGCCGCTCTCGTCCACCACCGTAGGCCCGTCATCGTCGCTGGGATCCTTCGCCCGCATCGGACGAGCCAATGGACGCTCATGCCGGTCGGTGTCGCCTCTGCCCGCCTTTTGGTCGTGTAGACGCTGTAAGAAGGGTGGCAGGGATGTGTCGTAGCTGAGATCTTTGGCTTTGATTTTGCTCGGCATGCTTGCTACTGGCGCCGTGAATGCTCCCCACCGAGAGCGAGGGCTGCGCGGCGACTGCCACAAGCGATGTCTGATCGCCCGGTATCGAGACGTGCTCCAACGTAGCTGCGGCCGAGCTCAGGTTCCAAGGATACAGCGGTACATGTACGAATGGACGGGACATGGAGGTGCAGAAGGCGTACGTTGACCTTGACAGTTGCCAAGCCACGCCGCGCAAGCTTCAACGCCTCTCCCAATGTCTCGGCGGGTCAGCGACTTGTAAAGTA
Organism: Friedmanniomyces endolithicus; assembly: GCA_030411845.1. NCBI lineage: Eukaryota > Fungi > Ascomycota > Dothideomycetes > Mycosphaerellales > Teratosphaeriaceae > Friedmanniomyces > Friedmanniomyces endolithicus. The sequence goes on along the minus strand of JASUXV010000083.1, from coordinate 515 downwards.
TTGACACATGATATGCCTGCCAGTACGGTAGTAATGCAAATGGGAAGTGCGAGTCGCCGTTGGGTCGGAGTGATTTGCGGATCAACAAATTTGACGGAAGGGTCCGCGTGGGGAGGCACGACTCATGAGCGAACAGCAGGGGTCAAAGGCAAACCTCCTTTGGGACTTGGGTTGCGCCGACAAACACGCGGCGGACTAATTCCAACGTTGCGGCCAACACACATCCCTCACGACACATACAACGCTCGACACTCCCGCCCATGGTTCGGCGACGATACTAGCCTCCTCCCCGTGCGCCACTTACCCCCAGTCGATCGCTACCACACCACCACCACCACCACCACCACCCCCACCCCCCCCAACAACACCCCCCCCCCCCCCCCCCCCCCCACACACCCCCCCCCCCCCCCCCCCCCCACCCCCCCACCAACAAAATAACCCACAAAAAAACCAAACCCCCCCACAAAAAAATAAAAAACAACCCCAAAAAACCCCACCACCTACAAAAAAACCAC
>JASUXV010000082.1:0-19663 GCA_030411845.1 Friedmanniomyces endolithicus | reverse complement strand
CATTTTCGTACTCCTCGCCAAGTCTTCTTCGGACGGTCCTATACGATTTGGACAGATGCATTACGGTCTGGGCGTGCCCTCGGACGCTCGCGGCCTGCGGAACCACAACAGAGACCGCAAGCACCCCAGGACAGGAAGCATAGACCTCGCATATGGAGGGTACATTGACAAGGAGTCGGTTCAATGCACGCTCGCTCCCGCAGACGCAACGCAGCACATCGATCCAACGACATACGCACAGAGACAGCATCAAGGTGCCCAGCAGCATACAGCAGACTGGAAACAGGGTTTCCAGATTGACGGCACAATGGCGGAGCCTTCCGAGCTATGTTTAGGGAGCATATACCGCCTGATATTCCTCTCTCCTGCTGAGTTAAGCTGGTTGGCACGCGGGAGGAGATCTGCGTAGCGCTACGAACGATTATACACTTTTTACGGTGACTGCCGAGTAATCGATCATCGGATTGGCCCGCGAAGTCAATTCGGTGGAGGCTAGGGACTGACGAGGCATGCTTGGGGACCGGCTGCATTCCCGTTGGTTGTTGATAGGCTTGGCACAGACGCATGTGAGAGGGGGTGTACGTTCCAGGCGGCCCAGTTCCAAAGTACCAAGAGCAGTGGCGTCTTTGCCCTTCTGCGCTCCCGGTCCATCCCATCTCATGTGAACTCGCTCGAGTGAGCAAGGATCAATATACAGAATCTCGCGAGTTAGCCATGAACAGAGGCCGGATCGATTGGAAGACAAAGCTCGAGCACTCGACTAGCGACACTGACACGAACTGTCCGTAGTGAGTCAGCTCTTCGAGTTAGCATGAAGACTCACGAGCGTACGGGAAGCAACACTAGGCCTGAATGCTGTGATTAGCCTATCTTCACGGTCTGTCGATCGTCTGGGGCTACCGCTGATTGCGGACCGGACGGGCTAGGGAGCGCAGGATTCTAAGGCATGGGCGAGCCGAAGAGTATGTGTAGGTAAAGACGCCGCAGTACGTGAGCAGAGAGCATGAGGAAAACTATATCAGGACTCAACACCGATTTGGTCGATCAGACGTTACAGGATCGATCCGTGGAGTCATGGAACTTATCCAAATTCGTGAAAGGGTCCTCCAGTCCACAGTTGTGGCCAACATAGCTTCATCACGTTCTACGGAAGCTAGAAAACTCGCCTTGGTACGACGCGTTCCAACCCGTCCCGTAGAGTACATTGGGCTGTGGACGTCTGTGTCACATATTCCATAATCCCTTACTGCACCGTGATTGCCTAGAACGTTACCGGGGTGTGGGACCCCCACGGTGTAAATCGTCTCGGTTGGATTCGCTCATGCATGTCGGTTTCCGTCGCTGGCAAGGAATGGTGGTTCGGCTTCTTCGCCTTCCTCCAGTAGCTGCATGAGTGCCTGGACCATGCATCGTGTTGATGGGGTCATTGAGTTGTCAGACTCCTACGCTTGCTCCGGAACCATGCCGGAGACTTGAACTGATGCACAATGCTGATCGAGCACAGATCGAGCAGCTTCTCCGAGATTGTCGGCTCCTGCGTGGAAATGATGACCCGGTTCCGATGTGTCTCTGCTCGCGTATGGTGGTGAGCAGTCGATCAGTGAAGTTTGTGGCCGCCGGAGACTGATCGATGTATTTATGAGCTTCGTCAAGTGCAACAACCATCCCACACCCTGGCCTCTTCTCCTTGGCAACGCTCAGGCAAATATCGAACAGCGTGCAGACCGTGGCAGTATCAACGAACGGATCAGACAGGTCGACGACTGTAAGAGTGCCAGGCTGCAGGTCCAATAGCTTCCTTGCCGTCTTCCTCTTCAGGTCCGTTTTGCTTGGTGGCCAGCGCATGAAACTGTGGAGCAGATCTGAGCGAAGCCTCATAGGACGCTGTTGTTCGGTAGAGAGACCGGCTTGATCAAGAAGTTGTAGGAACTCGCCGTAGTTGAAGCCTCTGCCTTGGCCCGATACGGCCATCTGCCTTAAGATTCGTTGGATGACCTCCATGTACAGAGGGACGGCGTCGCTCCTTTCGGAAAAGGCCATGAGCTTGTGCATGCGCTCGATGCTGAGCTCGCTTGGTGGCAGTAAGAATTTCTCCACGGTCAGGTTCTCTGAATTGTCCGTTGCGGCTCGGTAATTGCGTTGTGCGGCCTCAAAGTCGCTATTTGAGACCAGAATGTTTACCTTGATCCCTCGTGAGCAGAGAGAAGCCGTCTCCGCGACTGTGCCAGACGAATCAATATCAAAGTGAAAGACCAATCCGGCAAGTGGCTGGCGGAGTTTGCCAGTGCACACGTCCGCCAATAGGCAGTTCTCGAGGAAACAATTGAGTGTGTAACTCTTTCCACTTCCTTGGGAGCCGCATATGAAGGCAGAGTTTGGGGCATAGACGTTGAGCATAATAGGTTCGTGATGGCCTGATCCGGTCGTGCTTGCCGACATGAAACCCTAACAGTCCATACTGGGGGAGCATAGGCGTGGGGAGCGTTCGTCCCGGGTATTTAATTCCCCTATGGCCTGAGATTGGCCTTCCGTCGTCTTCACTTTCATCCGCCGAGTCGACAGCTTCGTCGGAGACTGATTTGCTTGCTTCCGGTGTCCCAGCGCTTCGTTCCTTAAAGGTCCCGTCGATCGCATGTTTGACGGCAAGGGAGAACAGCGGTGTTGTACGCAGGGACTCTTCCTCGCCGCTTCGGCCAGTGACGTCGCGATTCAGAAAGCTTAGGTAGTAGGCTCTTTCCGTGTAGTAGTCCCCTTCCATCGTTATGAGCGGTCGTGATTAGATGTATTCAAAGCCAGGTGATGGTGATTTGTGCTCCAGGCAAGCATTCGCGCCTACCTCCACTGACGAAGGAACGAATAGTGTTCAGCGAGAAATGATCAGTATCTTATTTATCGTGAGGACTTGCATAGGGAGCACGCACATGTGGAGTGCCTACGTACGGCTATGCAGCTAGCATGATTATCAACGTGCCTTCTTCGAGTGGAGAGATGACAACACCGCAAAAGGAGCAACGTCCGTTCTTCTACATTCGGCCTTCAGGAGACTTCGACAACCCGTCGACTGCGTACGTCTTTAGTCTTAATCATCAATAAAACGCCATCGCTAGAACAATCACACCATCAATGCATCCGACTGTTTCCATTCAATGGCTTAGGCTCTTACGAGTGCTTGAAGCATACCTGCGTTCAATACAAAACACATTTACACTAAAGAACTAGTCTTCCGACTCTTCCATCTCTAATGTGATCTTCTCTTCAAGCCCATATCGAAGCGTCTCGGTACGACCTTGCAGCACCAACACGCGGTGAGCGTTCCCCTACTCGGTCATTTGGTTTGAGTCATTGTCTAGCTGGCATGGCACATAATCCTAGGAATTTAATTACAGGCTTAGCTTGGTGTTGGCTCAGATCGGGGGGTGAGTGAATGAGATCCAGCGCAAGAATGCTAATAGAGGGCCCCTGTGTAATCTGGCAGCTCGCAAACGCTCATGTCATACCTCATATGGTATTCACTTCGTGAAAGGCTCTAGTGAATCATGGGCCTCGAACAACGGGGTCGGTGGTTTTCAGGTTTGCGCTAAATTGCCGTGATCGAGATTAGTGCATTAGCCAGATCTTGAAATGTTGGAGCTTGCGAACAGCCTATGTTGTCCACTACAATCTTCTACCTTCCACTCCAGATCCTCCGAAGTCTAGCTCCGACTGGCCCAAAGACAGATGATTTGGCCTGTGAAATTTTTGAACCAATCGCGGTAGGTGAATTAGCATACAGTCGTATCCCATGTTGAGATGAACACTATCTGGCACGGTTCGGAATCATCTCCACTGGTTTTCTTTCCCCTATCAGTATCTGCGCTGCACATTCCCTTGGCAGTGTTGTGAAATAGCATCCTCCTTGTCGCATCACGTTTCCGCGGTAATCAATTGTCGAATGGTACTGACTATGAGAACCCTGTCGTCGAATCGAAGCCGCGTGCTCCGGGAGATCTAGCTGAAAGAATATGTGTCCGAATGTCGTGATGGAGCCGGTTTAGCATCCTACACAGTATAGCCAAGGAATGTCTCATGTGAGTGTCAGGCCCCTCGTTGATCGCCACAGGTGGGCTTCATTGGGCCCAGGCATTTCCATGACATGGACGTGCCCTGATACGCGCTGGATGGAACTGCATGTACATCTCGCAACAGTAACACGACGGCTTGCTGCAACCAATATAGCGATCGCCTCCAGTAAAACCGAAATTGTGGAGATAGAAGTGCTCCAGCATTAAGATTTCCGCGTGTACGATGGGGACGAACTTATGGTGCCTGCGTTTCTCGAGGAATGCGGCAATGCTTGCAGCGCTAGCTGTACCCAGTCTCATCACCCCAGTTCCACGGTCCAGAAGTCTCTCGTGCAAGCTCTGGCGTACATCGTCCATAGCCTTTTGGAACTCTGCCGTCGGAATAGGAACCCATGAAAGTGACTCCTGATCTTGACCAACGATCATAACTTCATGTCGTTCGAACAGATGTGGAGAAGTCTTTGCCATCTGTACCACACGCTTGGAAGCCCCTGACCAAGATGCCAATCGGCCAATGTAGTGGCGAATGTAAGCCCATGATTCCAGGACCGAATCCTGCTTGATCTTCTGCCTTAGACTTCGATTAGAAGGACAAAGTCGGAAACAGTATGCGCTCCTGCAGAGGTCTCGGAAGTCGCCTCGCTTCTCTAGCATCGCATGGAGGTCTTCGAGAAGCTTCACGTTTCCTAAGTAGTATCAGTGTCTTGTGTAACAGAGTAGTTAACATAGCGCTGACGCTCTCCCACGCATGCGCCTTGGACTGAGACCTTTTCAACGTGTATCTGAAGCTTCCTTAGGTAATCTCCAACCCTCTCGTGACTGCTACGAACCGCAGCGTCAAGTATCTGGACTCCCACATCTCCTGCAACGAGTTCGGAATTGGAGGCAAGCTTTTGTAACTCCGAGAGGATCCACTTCAGGTGAGTCAAAGATCTCAGCTTTACGCGGCCGTTCGCACAGATCCAGAATTGCACAGCATGAGACATCTGTTCAGCGCCAACCGAAGTCACGGTTTGGCCGCCACTCTGCGTGTCGCACAGCCAGGCCAGGTCGTCGAGGAAAGCGTGCCATGATGATCTTGGGACTTTCGAGTGGCTTGACGATGGACGTAGTATACTGATGAGGATGACGGCCTCATAAAAGAGTTTTGCAATGTCGCCAGAAAAAGCATCAAGTTGCCCAGTGCTGTACGAGTGCAGCAGAGCGTCCATTGCGGAGCGCTTTGCCGAAAGTTCGAGAGGTGATGTCTATGAAGGCGACCGAAAGAGCGTGCCAATACTGAGTCCTTTACAGGGCGAAGTTGGATCATGCGTCCAGTTCATGTTCAGCCGCGACGAGGGGTGTGGGACTGCTACCGGCCGTTCGTGTCATGGGAGTCCTGGGGTAGTGTGGTTGGCGCAGGGTCTAGTCCCATCCGAATGCATGTCCTGGTGACTGCATGATGCACGATATGCCGCCAATGTCGATGCATCATTACGTACAGTAGCACATCAAGCTACTAGTCTAACGTTTGAACTATGCTGGCACAACACCCATGCCTCTGCAAGCCTTCTTCGCCGCCTCATGTCTCGCGTACTTCTTCGTGGAACCCTCACCATCAAAGCTACGTCCTTGCAGAGAGACCGTGGCCCGGAACAACGCCGGGTATTGCCGCAACGTCTTGACTTCGTACAGCGGAGAAGTACCCATAGCATCGCCTTTTTCTTTGAGGGCGACCGCAAACTGCGCCAAAGTCGGATCCGCGTAACCATCAGGGGGAGTATCAGACCCCGGTACCGCAGGTCGTAACACTGGAAATGATTCTTGACGTCCTGAGTTCGTGGACTGGGCGTGGTGCAGGCTTGCTCCCCACAGAACCTACGCAAGCTTTGCACCATCATCTTCTTCGACCTTCTGCTTCCGCCGAGGACATTCCGACCGATACAGACCATCAAGCCTTCGTAATCCCCTGAGTATGTATGATCAAAGTTGGATGGCAGACTCGGGCCAGCTTGGTCTTGCATCAGCCTGAGATGGTCAGTGAAGGGGTAGTGTCGTTGCGCCGCTTGAACTTTGGACTGGAAGACCTCAGCCTTTTACTCACAGTCCTCGATATGTGTGAGTGTTTCGTAAGTCCATGTCGATGATAGAAGTAGGCGCAGAAGCGGTGATAGCGATGTGTTGCGCTAGCACGCACACGAAGTACTTCTTGCCCATCCAGTAGTAAACATCTCGACTCAGTCCGTCCTCATCCCCAGAGAACTGGACTTCTGTGTTCCAATCGGTAACGACGTCCTCCGTGGAGCTGGTGTCCATATCACTGTCGAAGCGGATGAAGTCAACACCTGCTGCCATTGCGAAACAGTAGGAGGTCTGTCGTTTAGTATTGGAGAAAATGGGGCTATGAGCTTGACGTATGGCTGGCGGTACCACCATCTCTTTATATGATACTATCCACGCTCATCTGTGTTTGTCAAGAGATATCAGCAACGGATTGAAGGCTGACGTGAACGCTATTGACGCGCCTCTGAATGCGGTGCATCCGGACCATGGTGTACTGCTCGCAAGACGAGCTAGGTCAGGGCGTTCTTGCTCTGACCGATTGACGCATGCGAAGGTCTACTTCGCTAGCTGTGATTACACCAGAGTTGACACGCAGATCGACTTCGGTTGCGTGGAGTCAGGACTCGTGTGGCGTGACAATGGCGGACGACTCGTAATACGGTTAAGCAATCTAGGAACCGCTCGATCTGTGGAGACGTCGTCGGGAATAATGCTACGGACTCAGCCAGTATGAGCACCTAGTTCCATGGATTACATTACTACCTCGGGTGCAGGAAGATACGTATCCCTCCATTCCAACTCGTAGGGATCCACTACAACGTGATCTTCAGCTGACGCAGAGAGTGGACTTGACTCTGCCTCGGCACCAGGACTGGGTCCTGCCTCAGTGGCAGAACTTGACCCTGCCTCGATGTCGTGCGATCCAGAACTCAAGGCAATTGGCACTGCCAGCTCCATCAGAAAATGTTCTACTACGCAGTGGCGAAGTTGAAGGTAATCCTTAGCTAGTCGTGGGACATGGACGGCTCTCAGTTGGGCAACTACACGGTCGAAATTTGGCCCGCTTTTGGGGAGCAGCTTGGTCCAGCTAGGTTTGTAAGCCTGACTTCGATATTTTAGGATCCACCACACTCACCAAGATTCCGCAAGTTCTGTACCGAGGACGAACGAGACACCCACGCCCATCAGTCCCTCAAGACTTTTGTATCGGTGTCCGGCATCGATCATGGCTGACGGGGTGTCTTTCGTTTTCTCCAGGCTTGTGCAGAGGTGGTGCCGATGATATAATACGGTCGCCGTATCTTCGACGGAGGTTATCTTATGTCTGGTACGGAACTCAACCAGCAGGATGCAAGAGCACCGTTGCACAATGCGTGACTACGTGTCCAAACGCATTGCTTTCTGGTAGCACATCACGATCCTGGCTTGTGGCTCCAGCCCGACTGGGCGAAGTAGCGGAGCATAATTCCAGACAGCGGACGGGTTGGATATCCACTCGTCTCTGTGTGCTTGTAACACTTGCAATGTACCAGTTTCCGGGCCCTGGAAGTCGAGCATTCTCTGAAATCGAGCATTTTCGTTCGCCGCCCTCTCTTTGATCCTGTAGGGTGCTCTTTTGATTAGGGACGGACGCTCCTGCTTGAGCTCATAAAGTTCGAGCAGGATCGTGCTGATTCGGCCGCAATCCTACACTATATCAGACAAGATTTGAAGGCCTGAGCATGCGGCGCGTTACCTCCACATCGTCACCAACTAGAGCATCTCGAAGACTGAGCAAAGGAGCCATTGCGCTATGTGGGAGCCTGTCAGAGTGTCAGCACACATGTACTGAGTTGCTCCTATCTTGGGTACTTGTGGGAGGCTCGCTATCTCACGCCATTGCGCATGGTTCGATCACGACCTCTGTTCTTGTTCCGCTTAGAATGGGTGTTACGGCGGGAAGTCGTTCGTAATTCCTTCTCTAGGCCTAGCTTCATGCACAACGCATTCGTGCTCATTTATCACTGCGATCCAGCTGCACGCCCATGCCGCCCCGTCTAGCCTGATCGTCCCCTACGGCCGACTCGGAGCGCGTTACCACTGCTGATTGGAGTGATCCGCTGCAGCGAGCCGGAATCGACGGTCGGACGCTGCTTTGGGAACGCAACGGTGCTGGTCCCGCGCGGCTTCGGTCCGGTATAGAAGACGATGTTGTCCATCTGCGCTGGAAGAGACTCAGCAACCCGAAACGTCGTCGCCCTGATGTTGCGAGGAATGCTGGGCAACACAGGCGGGCAAACGAGGCTTTTGAAGCCCGGCTGCTGCAAGACAGCGTCCGGCCAGAGGGCACAGAGCAGACCCCCTCACAGCCCCAATATGGTGGCGGCAGAGCCAGACACCAGGCCGCGCGTTCCTCCCAACGAGCGCTCAACAAGACACCGCCAAACCTGATGAGCCGCTGCTCAGCAGGACGGAGCGGCGCCATGCTCCCGCAGCCTGGACCTCGTGTTGCCCTTCTACAGCGATCGGTAGGCCGTCGGTCCAGCATTGCGACGTTAGGGTGCAGCGCCGGCCGCAGCAGCGCGCCCTGCTGACGACCGCGGCGCCGTGATATTGCGAACAAAAAGAAACAGAAGAGGTCGAAGGCGCGGCTGCGAAAGGCGTACCGCTGAGGTCGCGCCGTCGTCGGCTAAACCCGAAGCGTACACGCTAGAACCCGATTCGGGCGCGCCTCTCACCGGACGCAACTCTATTAACTATGATTCAATGCTAAACTCCACTTCATACTACTTGTTCTCTTAACGCCTGTTAGATAATGGGATAGGGCTACAACAGATACTTTCCCTAGAAGGCTTAGAGTAGATGACTAACGACTACGGCGAAATTACCAACAAGTGCAATACCAGAAACGCCTAAAACGGTCGCTGCTCCAGTCGCTACCGGCCCAGTATAGGACGGACGTGCTGAGCCAGTGCCGGACGGCGCGTAGGTGCCATTGCCGCTACCATATGGACCCGAAGATGTTGGTCCCGTGGAATTCATGCCTCCATTGGACAAAGTTGCTGTCAGGTTGCCGAACAAAACACTCACACCACATGGCGCCGCTGGAACTGCAAGACAGCCCTGTGGTATGTAGGCACCCAAGTAACCCACGTTCGCTCTCACGGCTTGACCACTGCCCGGTGTGAGAACCATCTCGGGGGTGAAGGCTGGCGTCAGCGACATACTGCCACTGGAGAAGGGGGCGGGATTGATGTAGGAACCGAGATATGAAGCATGGATGCCGTGTTCCGCGGACATGCGGGCCATAAGAAAGGCCGCAGCTGGATTTTGGACGTAATCGGCCAGACCTGTGGATCGCAAGTCAGCTCAACGCTGGAAGGAGAACTACAGCACAGTAGGCGAAGAAGACGCACCGATGAAGGTGCCGCAAAGCGTCGCTTCCATGTAATACGCGGCGGTGAAGAAATCCATGACACTGGTGTTAATACCAGCAGGCCAGGTAAATGCGCAGGGCGAACTAAGATCCTTGCTTTTGGCAAGGTGTTCGATAGCTTGCACACCAATCTTCGCTTGTTGCTCCAGGCCTGCGAAGTTGGTTGCGAGGTTCATCCCCAGAGTCTCGTTGTTCGACTGCACCGTGGTCGCATTCGGGAAGGTTGCGAACTGGCTCGCGCTCGTGCCACCTTTGGTATTGTAATATTGGTACAGCCAGTTCTGCACGCCATACGCGAACTTGAGCGCAGTCGCGTCAGATGGCATCATCAATGGACATTGGTACCCCTGCCCGGCCACCTGGGTCGCGAGGATGCCGAAGGGTAAGACAAGACTTGTCGGGAAGTACATGTTAGAGAAGTGGGTGCAGTTTGGCAATGATGACTATGGAGGAATTGAAGGTGTATGGAACGCGAGAAGTCCGGTTATTTGTATGCGCGCCAAGCAATGCAGACACCGCTAGGCAACATACAAACCCCACTCGATAACCATGCGTGATGATGTCACAGGGTTCTCACTGGGGTTAGGTGACGAATGGGTCCCGCGGTGACGCTTCGAACGGCAATCTGGCTGGGGGTGATTCCTAATCATACGTCTTACCATGTCTGCACATGCGCCAACCCTCGCTAAGGTGGAGTAGAACATAGTGCAGGCAATGGTGGTCGCTGACCCAGCGAAGGTCGTGCATGCTCCAACCCTGCACTGCTTTAACGTACTATGACTGATTAGCCAATGCTATCAAGGACACGACTGGGAACGATACCCACTTGTGCTGGGGCGTAGTATTTCGTCACTACCAGCGCAAAGCTTTCCAGACATTGCAGTAGGTTTACTGCATCCATCCTTCGTAACCTTCTGCTGCTGCCGAAGCGCGCGGATAAGGTCCATCATGTCCTGCGGGTATACAGGCTCGCTGTACAGATTGCAGAGGCCCTTAATGAGATCGATGTCCGCGGATCCAGTTGCTAGATCATCTACGGCTGGGAGAGATGCTAGCAGCTCGTCCCTCCGCTTCTGGAGCACCTTCATGCGCTGCGGAGTTAGCTTAGCGCCGACTTTGGCAGCTGAGCTTATGAAAAGAGCTAGGGGTTGAAGGGTTGAGCCTCGGGCATAATGATCAGCTGCTGAACATCGAGGCTAAACTTGCTGTAGCTGGCATAGATGGCATCTCTGGGCCACTTGATCTGACTCGATCCCTCTGCACAACGGTCTCTCTTGACGACGTGCGGATGCACTGTGACGCTGTCTTCGGGATCGCAGGGTCGGAGCCCGTTGTATGGAGGTCTGACGGATACGCCTTCCCTTGTGGGCTAGTGGGGAGGAAAATGGCTCGTCTGTAATGCTTGACGCGCTATCGTCTGTATTGGACTTAACTGCCGCTGGCTTTGCAACGCAATCCGGTTCCGTCCGAACCGTCTCTATTTTAGTCTCATCGTCGTCTTTAGAGACTGGGGAGACGTCACTGGTGAGTGGTAAAAGTGGCTTACACCCCAATGCTGCACCACTCTCATCTCCCTTCTCCCTCGCCGACAACGTGGCCGAGGACACGTCACTGTGGAGCAACCTTGATCTGGGGTCAGACGATAGCGAAATAGACTCCTTATTGGACGCTGCCAGCGGATCTACCATCGGTGAGGTGGGTTGTGTGGTAATCTCTGGCTTTGCACATGTAGGAGGCACAGGTAACTCTTCTGAAGAGCCTATAGTATGCATTGAGAGCAGGGGTGATCCTGGCTGTGGTAATGCCGCCCGCGGAGACTCCGCTGCTGCGCTAGCGAACGACGACGGAAACGCTTCGACGTTGGAAGCATGCGGTGTAGGTGATGTCGATAAGGCTATAGTCGCTCCCACAGGCTGCGTGATCAGTGAGGTAGACGCACGGTATGCAATTGAAGCTGTCTGATATGGTTCGGCGCTTGGAGAAGGTGTTTCCAACGGCTCAGGAGGGGCGGTCACAGCAGGCTGCATGGCGAAGAGAGGTGCTAGGTACGACCGTGCTGGCGCTGCCACGGTCACCCGGCTACACGACTCGGGTCTTGGTGACGCAGATAGTGGCTTGCTAGCAGGATCGTCCTGCATATGATTCTCATGTGCTGAAGTCCGATTAAGCCCGTCCGCGTCCGACACAGATCATCTAGGCCTTGATGGATGCTAGTCATCAGTCAGTTGATCTACGTCTAAGCGCTTAGGCTAACAAATACCTCGTTCCTGTTGCTTGTTTGAGCGATTGGCAGCACATCATGCATGTTGTCGATAGCGCACTTCAGCGGTTGCAGTAAACGTCCGACTCCGTATTTCAAGTGTGCCTCGTCCTGTCGTAGAGAGACGTGAGAAGCATATGGTAATGATTGACTGTGTGCTTAGCATGCGGACGAAGGACTTATGGCTCTTGCTCAATCATTCCCCTGCCGTTCGCTTGTAGACGAGCACCACGTGGATGTGGTTACGGAAAAGGACCATCGCTGTTCCGTCAAGCCACGTTCGAGTCAAGGTTTGGCTTTATTGCTTACGGTTAAGCCACCTGCACCAGAACGCCAGACTCGTTAGCAAGCTGGTCCGAGTTGACTTTTAGCTTTATTGCTTACGGTCACAGTTCCTGCATCGCGATGCAGGAACTGGCCAACAAGCTGAGCAGGGCTTCTCGAAGTGTTCGGAGCGGCATTGGCCTACGTAGGGATCTGGATGATGGCATCGATCCGCATTGTCGCTTTGCAATGTGAATTGACTCATCCCTGGGCCCTCGTCCAGGAGAAGTGCCCTGGAACGGTGGGTGACCCGCGCTTGCGAAAACAAACCCTGGACATGCTAAGTTCTAGAACCTTATGCTAATGCTCGAACTTTGCAGTTCATTACATGGCAAGTCATCAGCGCCTTGGATATCGCGTTCGAGATGGCCTTTGTGGCTCTGTCCATCTCCCTTGTCTACGGCCTGCAAGCGCCCATGGCCACAAAGATCAGCGTCGTTTCGGCGTTCTTGTTCCGTCTTTTGTGCGTCCCTCAAAGCAACCGTCATATTCAAACGATAATACTCACCTACACACAGGCTTTTAATCGTCATCGCCCTCCGCCTCGCGGCTTTTCCAAAGTCCGGTTTGACTACCAACCCGACTCTTCGGCTCGACCTTTTCATCGTCTGGACCCAAACCGAGCTCAGTTGGTCCATCATCTCTGCCACTGTTCCTAGCCTGCGACCTTTCCTGCGTGGTCTTAATACCTATACCGGCACCTTCTCCGAGAACAGCACAGATCCCAAGTTACGACACCAAGGTCATCGCGCCGTGTACATGCTCTCAAACATGGACAGTAAAGGTCGAAAGGACCGCAGTACGCATAATCACAAACCGCCACGCTCGGTGCTCCAAATCCTCAACCCTGGCATCAGTAGCAGTGGGGAGAGGAAGGGTATATTTGCGCCAGGGACTGAGCTTGACGCAACGAGCCTTGGCAGCAATGACAGCCAGGGCATGATTATCAGGAAAGATGTAACGTGGACGGTAGATCGCGAGACGGGTCGGAATTGAAGCGACAACAGCTAAGAATTGTGTTGTGTACGCTGAGTACGATGTGTGGGTAATTGGGCTAGTGATCTGCCGTTCACGCAATGGCACTCGGTCAGTCGACAGCAGTGACGACAGCAACGCTTGTCGCATGTATCATACTCAAAACATAATTGACAGTGCTGAATTCACGGGTGCTCTGCATCTTTGCGATCAGGGATTGTATACCGCTGAAAATCAGCCTGACGAGCTTGGAAGCGCACAGGCTGTTTCGCCGCACTAGTAATACACGAAAGGTCGAGGATGGGGAACCCTACCAGTGTACACACGGCGCCATGAGGAAAATTGGAATAAATGAAGAAGCGGGTCTGGTGACACAACCCGCATCTTCACTGCGATTCTCCATCCAGTAAACCTTGTCTACCTCCCGGATGTTTAACCACCCGCTGAGTATCGTCGCTAGTATCATTCTCTGCTTGAGTCTCTCGTCGCTGCTGCAAGACATTCGGGCAGCTATATGATCGTGAAGAGATCTCAGGAAAGCTGGTCGGGCTCGGAGATGTCGCAGCATTCACCGCGCCGACGATCAGCACCGACCTGTCCAGCAGCGCTGCTGCGGATGTCGCAGGCTGGCTTGATAAGCTGGAAGACGGCGAGATGAAACAACGGTCTCGTAGAAGCACATGGGCGCTGTAAAGCTGATCTGCTAACATGAGCGCCGTCTTCCAGGAGCAGCGATATCCGCAGCACGTGGACAGGAGCTCTATCTACTCTGGACTAGGCAGAGCCGCGGACGGGGTCTTGAAAACGACAGTAAATAGAGTGGAGAAACTTGACTTCGTTGACGATCGGCTTTGTCCGCGCGAAATCTGCTGCACAGTTTCGTCTGGTATCTGGTCAAGGCCTTGCAAAGGCCCTGGCTCTGCTGCCATACTACGAGCGGAGCGGAAATGACATCCAGCGCAATATTGACACCCATCTGCCCCGCATATCCAGCTGCTGGGCCACACACGTTCAAGCACTGTTTCGTGCTTCCAACTCTTCCGTCAACACATCTACCGGCTCTTCAACGAGGGCCCACAGACGCCGCAAGGACTCCATACAGGATGATCTTCTCGTTGCGAGGCACGCGCCTCAGAGACCCAATATCCTTGACGGTCAAGTTGGCGACGAAGCAAGTCGCGGAGCACTTGACTAGTCCGAGGGCGATGACATAGAACGTATTGCTGGCATAATAGTCCTGCTTCGCAATCAGACGCCGATAATACTTTCGAGGCATCGCCATCCATGCATACTTGCTTAGCTTGTGTGAGCCAATAAGGCCGGACGGCGCTGGAAGACCTGCCCAAGCCATGTGAAGTAGCAATCAATACGAGCACCCAAGCAAAGGCGACTTCGTGAGCGCCCACGAACAGCATTCTCGAGCTCACAAGCCCGACTTCATCAGCGCCGCTCGGCGAGATGTCCCAGGTCTCATGATCCAACCCATCAGCGCCGCCCAAGCGGACTTTGGAGAGCAGAAGTAGACACCTCATTACAACAACGCCCGGGAAGTCGAAGACCTTGCCTGTTGGATGCAGACTTTGGCCGTAGTGGCCGCGGAGACTGGAGGCTGGGTGTCACGACCGCAAGAGAAGAGGATTGGTTGGAGCTGCATGGAAGATTTAAGATACCTTTCCCTCTCATGACTGCCAGTATCGGTGCGCGGGCTTATAGCTGGCGAGTTCGGTGGTCGAGTACGTGCAGCCTCAAGAGCCCAGCTGCGGATGACGGCTCGGCCGACCCTATTCTGCTAATGAAGTGCCGATATTGTCCTTATTGAGACCGAGTACGTTGGCATTGGCATGTATCTGCACTTTGGTATACCTTACCTCATGTATGAGAGGGTACGATGTGACCTCTCCGACCGAACGAGCGATATTGCAGAACACCCGGCTTCAGCGGGATTGCGTACTACGGATACCACCTTACGATTCAACGAGAGTGGGAAGCTTGAAGAAAGCATCGGCTTTCTTGCCCTCATCAACACCTCGCAGCAGTCGGCGAGCAAGGACGACACCGAATGTAGGGCTAGCGGCCGATTATTCCAACACTGCGAACCCATGATCGATCTGGGACGACATCGTCCTATACACTCCCACCAATCTGCTACAAGAAGACCGCGCTCCGCTACACACCGTCACTGGCGAGATCAGCCGCACATTTGTCCCACACCCGTGTCACTCCCTTACAGCGCCACCGAGCCCTGAACCGCAGGCTCCCAGTCCTCCATCAACCAACCAGTGAGCCGCCTGCTCTAAGAAGGCGCGACACACTCCCAGCCTCGGACATGCCAGCACAGCAGTCGACGACTCTCACCACCTCCATCGCCCTCCGGACCGCCAATGGTTACAATGGCAGCCGGCAACGGAATAGAGGTCAGCATAGATATCTCATGCTTTCCAGAGCTATACGATAATGCACTCCCGCTTTCAACGACAGCTGATTGCTAGGGGATGACCGATGTCCTAAGACAAGGAGGAGTCGTGACGCCGGGACTGAACACAGCAATACGAGTTGCACCACACAGCAGCCTCCTTGTGACCAATTTGTTTGGAGCAATCGGCTCAAAGCACCAAACCAGGGTGCTACACCCAGCACACCAGCGGCTCGACCAAAGCTAGACCGCCTCGTACACCCGCCCGATTTCCTTCTGCAATGAATGCAACACATGCGTCACGAAAAGGTTGAAACCTTTCCGCCAACATATTCACCTGGACAATCGACTGCTCCGGTTCGTACATGTTGCCCGCCAGCGTCTTTGGCGTTTGCTTTGTGGCCCCAAGACGGCGAGGACTAGGGACGTGTCACTAATTACCGGAGCGCTGCCCTTGCCACGCCCAGTATAGTACAGTCATGATCTGCAACTCGCCTGGTGTACTTCCAACGTAAAGAGGAAGGGCGGGAGGGAGCTCGTTTGTGCCGCCGTCTTCGACCACGAACACCTCTTGATGGGGACGTCGGAGGCGGTTAATCGGTGTTGCAACACGGCGCTGTTGCGCTTCGGTTCAAGCATTCGGACAAGGATCACCGACCTCTTGCCGGCAGGGTAATCCTACTTTGGGGCAATAGTTGGCCTTGCAATGGATGAAGAAGACAAAATCATGACTCTCGGCGGTGACGGTATGGAGCCCTGGAGGCTGACGCTCGGGGCCGTCATGTGCCGGCCAAGACCTGGTGCACACGGTTCCGGTCAGCCGTGTGGTCTGTTATACGATGAAAGGAGTCGGTGTCTTCAAGACGCACCTGTCGTACAGGGGGCCTTCCAGAAGTCTTCGAACTCTTCCGACTTCCTAACTAGACGCAATTACATCTTCGGAACGCGGAAATTGATGCTTTCGGACTCCTTACCTTTGTTCTGCCCGTTGAAGGTACCGATGCACGCGGGAATAGAGATGTTGGCGTGGATGCAGAACACAATGTCGATCACGCCCTTGAAACGACGAACAGCGGCGGAGGGTTCGGGCGCAAGCGGAAGGAGAGGCGAGGAAATGTGTTTGGACGCCAGCTCCAAATAGCGGTCCCTGAAGAGGCTTGCTCCAGGTCGACGGGCTAATTGAGCTCGGAGGCAGACACCGAATGGGAACGGTCGAGTGTGGGATCGTGGTTGTCCTAGACCACCCGTTCAGCATGATGAGGATGAGGGCGAAGAGGGAGGAAGTTGACTTGGGAGCGGAAGATCGGCCCAAAACACCAACGAATGCCGGTCTCGGCGGCTACCTAGCGCGGAGTTGCCGAAACAGTAGAGGCGAGAGCTTTGGGAGGATGCTGCCATCTACCCTTACCAGGATCATCGCAAGGCAGGCACCACCAGTGGCACGGGTAACGGAAGGGAACAGCGCAGGACGGCGACTGTGAACGCTGCTCCACCTTATCGTCGCGACTGTGCTCCTCAGCAGTGGAGTCGTCAACTTCGGTTCTTCCGTCGTCCACCTTGCCGACATGCCCGGACCTACATTTATCATACCAAACTACTTACTCCCCTGCCACCGATAAGCCGTCACCCACCACCTTCCGAAAACCCCCCGCGTGTGGACCTGGCTTCGTGCCGAGCATTCTCGGGAGATCCATTCGTGCCGGCTGGAAAGCAAACCTGTTTCGCTCTATGTACCGGGGCAGGTGTTGTCAGTATCGCTATGGCCGACATAGTTGCTAGAGAAATTCTGAGACATACGGCTCCCGTGTTTACATCTATCACCCAATGCCTCTCTCTTCAGCACTCGGCCCTGACCCTCAAGGATGCTGGCCGTCACTCTAGACATCTGTGTGCCATGCAGTAGCGCCTGAGATCATCGACCTAGTGTCTGACGACTCAGAGGACGGCGCGGTAGAGAGGAAAGCCACCCATTCGGCTCTGCGAAGTTGCATCTGTGTGCGCTGCAATGGCGCCTAATTTTATCGACCTGGTCTCTGACGACTTAGAGGATGGCGTGGTAGAAAAGAAAGCTACCAATTCGGCTCTGCGTAGTTGCATATGTGTACGCTGCAATGGCGCCTAAGGTCATCGACCCGGTGTCTGACGACTCGGACCACGACGTAGTGGAGAGAGACGCCACCAATTCGGCAATGCGTAGGTTTGGCCCCTGCAAGCAAAATAATCACGAAGCCTTAAAATCGTGTGCAGGCACTCGGTAGTGCACAGTCCGGCGACCACCACTGCTGGACGTTACCCGTTGCTAGTGCACAGATATCACGACGACCGCTTGAGAGATAAGGTTACCGAGTGACACATGTCAACCGCGCTTCTGCTACTATCAATGTTAGAGTCTCGTCAGAGCGGGTGGCCGAGCTTCGCAGACGTGCGTCAACTTATTACATCGAGCAGTGCGCTGCATCGTCCCCTCCATACACCTGTGGATCGACAGATCCGGACGAGAAAGCAGCTAAAAGCAAGACGATTAAGCTCAGTGCAGTTAGAGGTGCGGTTAACGAGGTGAGCGATAATACTACACTAGTCGTCGATACAGCCGTGCACGACGACTACGATGAACTCAGAGGATCCGATTCCGAGGGCTGCAGTCCGAAGCCACAGTAGGCGAGCCAAGCGATGGATCTCCAAGGCCATCAACCCGGTCAGGCAACCTGCTGCTGTTTGGGGAGAGCAGTCTTGCGAAGCGGCGGTTCTCTCTCATTGAGACTATACCCTTTCCAGCCGCTTCCAAAGAGGTGGCCAATCAGTTCACAGTGATAGAAATTCCTCAGATCTTCCGTACCAACAAGATCAAGATAGGGGAGATCGAGGTGTCTCAGATGCCCCATTGGAGCCGGACTCATTCAGCATCCATGACCTCTTCCTCCGCCATCTCCTCATCCTCATACGTATTGGCGATCGCCATGAACGGAGTAGATTTATGCCATGTTTGTAGTCTTCGCACCTATCTGCTGGATCACTGTACTATACTATACCCAGTCATCTCGTGGTCCCAAAAGGCTATTATCGACCTTGCTCACACGTAAATCCCGGTTTGAGTCTAGCGTCGATAGGAAGCTGGTCCCACGTTGGTACACGTAGGTAACATGCATGTTCCTGGAACATGCAAACTCCACACTAGTACCGTGCTTACACCATCATGCTTCTTTGCCTTGTGGCAATGCGACACGAGCCAGTTGGAGGGGCCGCCCTTGCTCCTCGCATGGGTAATGGCGTACCTCTTGTCAATTGAACGGGCATCTCAGCTCAGAGGGTCTTTCGATGTGACCGAATAGGGTCGTTGCCTGTGAAAACGGCAGTACGGTCCACTTCCTGTCTCCCTTGTCCCACCCACGTTTTCCTCAGTAAAGATCACACTTTGAAGCGATATGGCAGAAGACTGGCAAGTTGAAATGGCAAAACACCTGATCCATTGGCATTATGAGGATGTACAGCCGATTAGGCTCGCATTGACGGCCGGTGACACTGAGCGCGATGATCGAGAAGGCCATCGGATGTTAGCACAGTACGGCGATAACCTGGTCCCGTTCAGCATTGCAACCATCAATTTCCAGTTGGATGTGTCACGACGTAGGTCCATCTCCTCAAGTAACACGAGCAACTTGGAAGAGGAAGCTTCCTAATCAACGGAACAGGTGAACAGAACGTCACACAGATCTTGATTCGGACCAAGAAAGAGTGTGCTCGGCGGGCTAAGATGTGTATCCTTGACAAACTCGTGAAGATCAGTATTCGCCAGCGTCACAATGGGCCTCAACCGACGGTGCTGAAGAATACCATGTTCGCCCTCGTCGCTGCCGTCTGGGTACAGGCCGGGGATTGGTCGCATACCCTGACGGCCATGTCGAATCTCGGGTATGCTCTCGAATGAACACACAGTAACAGGCTACTGAATATCTAGCTAATGTATCTATCGATCAGGATTCTTTGCAGAAGAGATCCCTTCATGGACCCGCGTGAGCTAACGACATTAAGTTCGCCAACCAACCTGTTTGGTGTTACCGTGCCGTAGAACGCTTCCCTGGACCGTGCACATCCCCTCGCTATGCACACCGCTCTCGCACCATCACCTTCACCCTCTGCACTGTGTATCTCACTCAGAACACAACCAATCAAGC
>JASUXV010000081.1:0-20111 GCA_030411845.1 Friedmanniomyces endolithicus | reverse complement strand
AGGCGAGAGCTGAAGCAACCCACAGTACAGAAGCGTATTCCGGCCTGATTCTACAGGTTCGGGGATGGACAGGAGGCCGGGAACAGTGCATTTTGGGCATACTGAGGTGCGGTCCTCAGGTGCTTAAAAAAGTTGCAACAAACCTCCTACGCCTATATCCTCCAGTACCTGAAGTAGGCTCTCAAGCCATGTACAATAGAATCCCTAACCCTGACCCTTACCTAAACAAACCCCTCTTCCCTTGTTATAATCCCCCTGTTTTACTTCACATTTCACATATCTCCTTGCGTTAGCGTTTGGCGATTTGCGTCTGTCTACTGTACCGTCGTTACCAGTGCAGTTTGACAGCCAATCTTTGTGAATGTGTGTAATTCTAGTGGGCGAATATTCCGCTCTTGCATGGTAGAGAATTGAGGAACCGACATCATAAGCCGGGCCGTAACGGCGGCACGCTGCACTGGCTAAGTTTTGCCCGCGCCAAGCCGGGCACAACTTGCCCCATGCATAGAGATCTCCAGGTTGATGGGCGCGACACGCCGGTACGTACTTAAAATTACCCGCACCACATTCCTCAGCAGACCAGATCAAAAAGCTTGAGATCGAGCAACACGCATTCGCACCAGTCAGATCAAGAGACGCACAACCTTCCCGCTACCTCAGCGACTCTGTCACCACCGTGCGCCCTGTCGACCTCCGAACACCGCCTGCTGCCAGCACCTCGCACACGCCCGCTTGCGCAACAGCCTTGGGCACACCAAACTCTGGGACTGGCACACCATTCGCGCGAGGTTCCTTCGCAGAGCAGCGCACAGCCGCATACTATGGATAAAGTCAATGATTTGGGTGCGGAGCTGAAGCGCCGCCTGACGGAAAGAGACCGTCATACCGTCTTCGCCTGCTTCGGCTCGACCCAGCAGGATGAGAGCAAGAGATCAACAGGATTTCGCAAGAACTCGCGCAGGAGGATACTTCCGACCAGCTATCAGCTCCCCTGCATACAAGGAGCTTACTATGCTGCAGGAGACTTCCAACGTCACTGTGCATTGTCGTAGGTGCGACGTAGTCTTTGTGGCAACTCCACGCCTACCTTAGTGGATATGGTGGAGGTCTTCCACGCCCTGTTCGGAGATATCTTGGATCCGGCATTCGTCCAGCTCGCTCAGTTGTACGTTGATCTAGGATAAGAGGCGTGACCCTAAGTACATCTCCCGCTGTTGGAGACACCGCATATCAACGACGAAGCGCAGATGTACCTTCGGAAGAAGTGTTGTCTCAAGAAGTACATATGGTGGATGTACGACGCACAGCCGCCCAATTTGGGCGGTGGACAGCTGTATTTCGTCCACAACATGCTGCACGACGCCGCCCGTTTGACGAGAAAGGGGGGCTATAGAGAGCATGGCTGATGTGGCTCCCGGAACAGCGTCGTGTAGACTGTGCGATTTC
The DNA here is from genome assembly GCA_030411845.1 of Friedmanniomyces endolithicus. Classification (NCBI taxonomy): domain Eukaryota; kingdom Fungi; phylum Ascomycota; class Dothideomycetes; order Mycosphaerellales; family Teratosphaeriaceae; genus Friedmanniomyces; species Friedmanniomyces endolithicus. The sequence continues at coordinate 18,665 of JASUXV010000081.1, read as the reverse complement.
GCCCATTATGGACAGGCTTGGAAGAATTGGGACTTTGAACGAGACGGATAGCGTATTGACCTACAATTACTTGAGTCCACTTCGAGAGACCTGCGTGCCTTGCAATGTGCCTAAGTCAGCTGAACTTGGCGCATGCCCTCCGCAAAACTGCGTCTGTTCGCCGCGCTCTACCCTAGCGGCGTAGTAACAATGAGGAGCGAACTTCTCGTTTCCAGGGGCCGTCCTCAGTTTCCCAGGAAGGCATATGTGTCATTCTACGTATCGCACATGCTTCCACTGCACAAAGCTGTGTTCCCACAGAGACCTCCGAAACAACACATCAATCTATGAACGTATCGCTAAGCAGAGGGTTGGCCTGAAGCTTCCTCTTCTGCCCCAAGCTGTTCGTCACGTTCGGTAAGCATTTTTCTAAGTTGGTGAAGGCCGTGCGCCTTTCCAGCGGGTCAGGTCCACGGCCGAAACGACGTTTTCGTAGTCGAATGAAATAGCAAGCATCAGTCGTTTGCCGGCATAGAATAGCTCGGCCCGGGTTGATAAGTGCTTCTCGATTTGAGACCACAATATACTCGCGCGTCGAAGCGTTTAGTTACATCGCGCTCTCCACGATCATTGACGGAAATCCTTACACTTGTGTCGATTGGACGCTCGCCTGCAAACTTTGCAGCACCTAGCGCTTCACCTTTGGACTCCAAGACGAGCCACCAGTACGCAGACGATCGTGGAGGGCAAGGTTATGGGGGTTTTGTGGCAGACCGAGCAATCATATCCCAGAGCAGGCCGCTCGTTGGTCGCCGAGTCCTTTCCCGTCAAGCTCTCCCATGCGAAGAACAGTTGTGGATTTTTGCGGACCAAAGATAGAGGGCCTGGAAGCGAAAAGGTCTCCCGGTCTTCCAGGATGGCACTGCTAATGAATTAGATATGCCTCCGTATGTGGAGGCCATATGGAAAGAATGATGATGGACATATATCTGAAGTAGGAGAACATCTTGTGGGCGATAGACTCTCGAACCGGGACCGGAGTGAAGATAGGAACGGTACGGTATCTGACGGATACAGGAGTAGGGATGCTGTCATTGTAATCAACGATATGGGGTGATTTCCGAATTATTCTAGTGCGTGTACTGTACTGTACAGGACGATATACCAAGAAACACATCTTACGAAACGAAACTTGAAGCGCATCAGTCGATGCCTAGAGCGCGTTTCACCTCCTGCAACCTTTCCTTGATCTTCAAGGCCTCGTCTTCAGCCTTGACGACAACCTCCTCACGCTCTTTATGTTGTTCACTTCCACGTCGTGCTTCTCCCATTGACCTTATGCTCTGCTTTCGGAGTTCAGCGGCTCGGCCTTTCCCCCCTGAAGCCTGATGGCGCAACTTTTGCGCTTCTGCCACGAACTCCTGAGCCTCTGCTTCTTCTGCATGCGCTTTGCTTTCTAGTGCCGTGTAATTGTCCTGGATCGCTTGCTGCTGTATCTTGAGATCTGAAACATGGTTCATAGCCTCCATGCTTTGAGCGTGGAGCATTCGTGCTTGTGTGACTTGCTTCCCAAGCTCCATGATGGCCATATCTGTATCTTCAGTCCCTGATGAAGGATTGCACGAGTCTCTTTGCTTGTGGGTCTCGGCTACATTCCCTCCGTTGGCGGCAACTTGTGGATGTTGAACTCCAGTTGCTGCTACCTCATTCGGCGTCTGTGGCAGCACTCCGTCGAAATCAGACTCGGTGCCCGAGTCTGGCTGCGTACCTCTTGACACTGTTGGACCAGCTTGTGGTTCTGACGTTGCCCTCGGCGTCTCGGATGGAACGAGCGACCCATCAGCGGTACCAGCGTGCGGACTGCCGGTGGAGTTGACTTGGTCCGGTAAGCGGTCTGCTCGGCCACTTTCCTTCGAGACGTATTCATAAGCCGGACCTCCATTTGGCCCTCTAGCTCGCTGCCTGCTTATTCTGTTTTCCTGAAAGAGAACCCCTAATCCTTGTCGAATCCTTGTCTTGAACTTCTTGTATTCATCCTCATCGAGTTGCTCATAATCATTTCCAAGAATGTTCAAGCAAACATCCTCCGGTGAGAGGCCAGGGTAATGCAACGGCAGTGCGGCTTTTGTGAGAGCCTGCAAGTTTGCTTTGCTCACCGAAAGTGCAGGCGGTCTGGGGGCCATTTGCTTGCCATTGGGTGTTGTCGGGCAGACAATGGCCTCACTCGGTGATGTTGAGACACTTCTGTACGACCGAGAAGGCGAAGCGGAGTACGCTTTTGCAGGTTGTCGGTTGCGCTTCGAGCCTGAAGGAATATCTGGCAAACACGCTAATATCCATGCAGCAGTCAGCTGCAGGTACGCCAAGCGGGACCTCTCGTTAGTCTCACCGTTTCGCTTCCTAGTATCGAGCCCAGGCTGCGTGAGAGAGGGTCTGAATCCACCGAGCGAGCTGCGAGTAAGCGTGTCGGACCTGCGCGCAGAGGAGGTTGGTGGTGCTGTCGCGTGGCCGGCAGAGCTTAGGTAGTGAGGAGCTGCATCTGGCGTTACTGGCACATCGTAGATATCTGGTCTGACGGACTGCGCTGGCGCCATAACTTTCTGACAACCGACAGATCTGCGCGGAAGAAGTGTTGTGAAGCCAAATCCACTCTTCTCGAACCTTCGGCTTCCCGCAGCCCCCGCATTGGGACACTGACATGCTTATGTAGTGAACGGTACGTGCCGTCCATCATACCAAGTCAAAGGAACAACTCATAGCTATAGAGCAAGGCGGGCTCCAACACATTCACCACATGTGCTAGAGGAGTGCGTCTGACAGCGGCTTCCATTTAACTTCGCCAACACCCCCTCTGCCTTTCCATACCTGCCCTGTAGTAGAAATACTAGCGCAAGCTGGCTGTACTGCTAAGCGTCTCCGGATCCTTGTCACCTAGTGACCCCTTCTTGGACTGTGCAACGCATAGGGATCAGTGATCTTCCCTGCGCATTTGTACAACGCCGTGGCTTGTAGCATGGAGGAACATTTGCGTTGGATAGACCCCATCTATATCGTTTCTCTACACTCCGCAAAGCGAGTGTTCGGCGGATCTCCACCAACCCGACCAGTCGAGTGCTTCGATCGCGTCATATTCGGTCTCCACCAAACTGACCGAGCTCGTACGTGTGTGGGCGGACGTACATCTTGGCTCCGTCCACGAAGTTGAAGGGACGCCCAATCAAACTCAAGATGACCTCACCGGTTATAGACATTTCGATTTGTGCAGAACAGCCAGACAAGTATGAACGTGCATAACGTCAAGGCAATGCTCGCTCTTGCGTCGGAAACATTACGAGCTCATAGCCTGTCGGTAGATGTTGCTAATTCCTGTCGTGAAATGACCACGAGGCCAACTCATACAACACTCGAGTTGCTTCGCGTTGTAAGCGAAGGAGTTGCCGCTGAAGAATTGAATCTCCTCTTCGACTATATTGGGCTCCATCATCGGGGCATGGAATATCTTCGTAAGCTCCGCGGAGTTTTCAAACTAGAGTTGAGGCAGCAATTGAGTCATATTGATATCGAGGATGATTGTGAACTGTATTCAGTCGTGGCGGGCATTCTCGAAATTGCGGAAGAGCTCGAAAGATACTGTGACGAATGTATAACCGATCCTCCCTCCACCAGCGTTTTGCGAAGACTCGCTAGCACAATGACCGACTTCCTGGGCGAAGACGAGGGCAAAGATCCTGGCGGCAAAAGCTATGCATCTGCTTCAGCGTTGGCAAAGGCATTCTAAGAAGTGGAACGCGTATGGGTACCATAGCACAGCGGTTCTGCGCGACTGGCTATGATGAACGGACAGCAAGTAATTGATTTGAAGCATGTATGGGTCCCTATAATACTTCATTACAACACGTTTGCCATTATCATCGGTCGTGACGACTAAATGCATCATGATGTCTTCGTGCCGATCACTCCAAGCTGTCAAGCAACGGTAATATTCCAGACCTTGGACCACCGGCAATCGGTCCTCGTGAATTGGGTCCGATGGCCTCACCGAACGGCCGCGTACGTTCTAATGTCAGGTAATGCCGATCTGCCTTGTGCCGAATGTTGAATTTCGCCGAGAAGGCTTGCAGAATTCGTGATACTGCACAGAACATCGCAAATCCGGACCAATAGTTCCCTAGGCGGTCTTGCATGAAGCCTGTCAGATATGTCACAACTATCGTGTACTGGCATACCTTTCTAGATATCGACATACGTTCTTGAGTACTGATATCTATTCCCGGATTTCCGCATGCATTCCATACAATTACTCTAGACTGGGGATGTTGTTGGTCCAATCGGCTACCGATACAACCGAGGACGAGGTGGAAGAATGGCGGTCAAGCGAGAGGCAGAAGTACTGGTTACCGAAGAAACGCGCTGCGATCAAGTTAGAGAAGGGTGACACGCTTGTTATGCCACCTGGTGTTCTTGTAATCCATGCACCATACACACCTACTGACTGCCTACTCGCAGGCGGCATGTTTTGGAACTTCTACGCTAGAGCGCAACCCGCTCCAAGCCTCACGTACATTAAGGAGAGCAGCGCTTGGATCACCAACGAGAGTCCACCGGGAGATGTAGAATGGGATGATATTGTGCGCCGCATACGTTCAGGCTCTCGCCCTTGTTGATGACCCTGCACAATAATTTGGAATAGCATCCGTACGCGCAATTTTCACCTCTCGTACTCCTAGCTCCCTTTGCTTGCGCTCTCGTAGCTGATCTCAAACTCGCAGCGGCTAATGATACCTTCCTGACTCTCCCTATCCTCTCGATCCGGAACATTCTTAACTGTGGCAATATTGCTCGAAGCTCCACCAACAAAGGGAACGAATTTCGAAGTCGATGCTTGCGACGAACGTTGATGGCTTTTCATATCTTTCATTGGGAAACTTCTGCCGTAGGCCTTTGCTCTTGAGTCGGCTTCGCCATCGCTGACACCGCCGTAATTAGTGACGAGATCGAGCATGGTCTTCTTGAGCGCTGGAGACGTCCCGCCCAGCATTGAGAGGAAGATGTGGATCTGGCTGAGGACGGTGAGTAGCCATAGCATGAGCATCGGATCAATAGTCAGCTTGCGCTGATTGATCGTAGCGAGGCGAAGGCCCGCGCAGATGGGTACACTGAGCGCCTGATCAGTAAGGTGTTACGTATTGCGACGGGACAATGTCCCGGATGCTCTGACGGAGGTTTACCAAAGACGGACACAGAATGGAATGTACCACACGAACCTTGCGCGCAAGGAAGCCTGTATCCTCCAGATGATATGACCGGCAAACACTGCGGTGAGAACATCAGTCGCCACATCGCCGACGAGAATTGCGCGCCAACGCCACATCTAGTTCACGAAGCTCTTAGTATGTCACAAAGTGTATCGAGACTTCTGCTGTACTCTTACCGTTCCCACGCACACCTCTTCGGAGCCGCAACGCAAAGCCAAAGCCGCGACTGAAGCAATGGTCCATGCAATGTCGAGGGCCAACACCGCGAAGAAGATGTACTTCTTTTGGCGAGAAACATGCCGCAAGGAACCCAGCCCGTGGATCGTCAAGTTGACGATGTACAGAGCCGCCGAGCTCTTCACGAGTCCTAGGATGAGGATGTAGAATAGATTGCTAACGTAGTAGAGCTTCTTCATGTCAGAGATTCTGTAATTATGACTGAGCGTGTAGCAGTCAGCAGGAACCGTACCTTTCTCGCCTGTCCAATCCTGTCTGACTGCCGCCGGTCACTGACTGTGTCCGAGTTCATGGAGCAAGAGACTGACAAGTCTTCAGTTTTCCAACAGCTGGCGGCCAATACCAGTGGGTGGTAAGCTACTAAGACCTGTCATTGCAATCGCTGTGTGCTCGCGAGCTCCACCTGACAATCCATTCTTACTCCAGGTTGAGTGCGCACCAATTAAGGCTCGCAATCTCCTCAGCTACATTACCGGCTGGCTCTTATGCATAGGTTGGCAAACAACAGCAGCAGGCTGTGGCGTCATCATGGGAAATCTGACGAAGTACTGCATCCTGCTTTACTGGCCAGACAGTACCATAATAGCTTCGCAATGGTTCCCGACTGTTCTCGCCATCATCTTTCTGCTGTGCGGTGGTCTCTTCAATGTCTACTGTGAGTATTCGATCAATCTCTGGAACGACCATGTCCTTCGCAAAAAGAACGCACGTACGTGCAGGCTGACTGCTTGGCCTTAGTGACGCGGAAATTTGCCATCCTCGAGGGCATCATGCTCACTATCCACTGGGCCGCTTGGATCGCTATCGTAGTGACGCTTTGGGTCACCTCTCCACGTGGCAAGGCCTCCGAAGTCCTTTTCACTTTCACCAATAGTGGCGGGTGGCGTTCTGGAGGAGTTGCCACGCTTGCTGGCACGTGGCTGGTGGTGCCTGACAACCCCGACGATGTCGGATTTCTACTCGAGCCGCTGGCGACGATGAGCGAAGCACAGCCGACCCAACGGCGGATTGACTATGTTCCGACATGCGACCACAGGGCAGTGATCATCACGACACGCAGTAAGAGGAAGGCGCTGAGGCTGGTCTACGAGAGCGAAATGGTCGACGTACTGCCGATGGGCGAAGGCGAAGCAGAGACGCTGCTTGAAAGCAAGCTAGGACGGTCGAGTCGGGATACCCGTGAACTAGTATGGGCCCTGGATTGCATGCCGCTGACCATCTCGCAGGCGGCGGCGTACATCCGGGGACTGACGTCGCGGTGCTCCAGTACAGCAGTGTCGCGAGGAGATGGAGCAAAGCCGCTCATCACGGACGAGCCTCCTGCGGCGAGAGGTACCACTTCCAAGTCGAGATGCGGAGGCCACTAGCTTGGTCCTTATGGCATGGCAGATCTCGTTTGAGTATATCTATGATACGAGGAGGTCGGCAGCGGAGCTGCTGTCGTTGATGAGCTTCTGCGACGCGCTCGCCATACAGGAGACCTTGTTGCGGGTGAAGATGGATGAAAGCAACGAGGGCTCCGATCGCACGTCGAGCTCCGAGGAAGACGTGGTGGTGCTCCGTAGCTTCTCGTTCGTCTCTCATACAGCCAGCGCGCAGGAGTGGGAAATGCACAGGCTAGTGCAGGACGCCACACTGGTCTGGCTAGAAGGTCACGGGAGGCAGAATGAGATCCACGAGCGGTTTGCCCATCGTGCATACACGTCGTTCCCGACGGGGCATTTCAATCGGTCCCAACGCGGTCCCGCCGAATCTCTGCGTGCTAACAGCGCGAACTTCTTCCCGCCTTGACTGTGACAAATGGCTACTGCAGACTACTCGCATACAATGCCTCGAAGTTACGCAAGCGCTTTGGAGGCCCTCAACACATTGCAGAGGCGCGCAACTGTCGCACCCGAAGGTATAAATACCACTCTCAGCCCACAAGAGAAGATTTCAGCGTGACTTGAAACCCTGAACCTAGAGGTGAGTACGCTGTCCAGACAGATTCTCGTCTCCTGACACGAGCTCTGCCAGATCAGTAAACCCCACTACATTCATATCGCGGGCACGAAAGGGAAGGGAACGGCCTGCTCCTATACCGAGAACCTCCTCCAGACCTATAACCACCGTGACGGCCGAAAGAGCAAGATTGGATGTCTCACCTCTCCTCCGTGATGACTGTGCAGGAGCGGATACGGATCAACTCTCATCCACTTACAAGGGGCTCGTTTGCATCCCACTTCTGGACTCTGTGATGTCAAATGTGTCCTGGCGCGTCCGCTGAGCGGGTTGAAACTTCCTCGCCGCCAATGCCTGGCTATCCCGGGTTCATCACATTGCTAGCATTCCATGTGTTCAGCGAAGAAGCTGTCAAAGTTGCCATTTTGGAGACAGAGATGGAGGCGAGACTGACCCTACAAACGCACTTACCTCTCCCATTTGCGACTGGAACTACCGAGCTCGGCCTCCACCATATCAACAGCATCGGAGACGACATCGAGAGCATTGCTTGGCACAAAGCAGCGATTTTCAAACCTAGCGTGCCTGCCTTTAGCGTACCGCAGAAAGAAGCCGCTGTTACACAGTCTGCTCACATATGTACCACTCGCATGTCAACGTGAGACATGTTACTCTCTAAGTTTGCGTCACTGAAGATGAATTAAGAGAGGATATTGTTCCGCTTGCTGCCTCTGCCTCTTTCGCGCCGCCCCTACTTCCGCTCGAGTGCATGTATTCCTGTCACTACTGTTGTCAAGAAATCGATAAATTTACGTAAATATAAAGCTGTAGCTGGACTGGAATAAAAATAACGTACTTAGGCCGAGCATGAAGCGAGTCTTGTGCTGGAAAGGTCAATGTTAGTATTAGGTGTAGAGTAGTAACGTTAAGTGAAACTTATCGAGTAGTACTTGGGCATGAAAAGCCGTCTAGCTTTGCTTACCTGGTCGAAGTTAGATTGGGCGTGCTTAAGAATAGTTCCATCGATGCAAGATCGTACGGCTCTTATTGTGCACCGTAAATCTAAACCGAGTCTTGGTTCGAATTACGTTACAGAGAATCCGCTTAGCAGCAACGCTGAGTCGTGCGTTCAGAGCGCTTGGCTGAAGGTCGGAAAGTTTTCTTCACGGGACAGCTTTCTTACATTGCAACTCCGCACCTCGCCGAAACTATACGATGCTCTTAGCTGTCGCCTTTGCGTGTATCTATTGCAGTTGAACGGATCGGGCTGGCGTGACGCACCATGCTAGGTCAGAAAAGAGCACGTAAGCGCATTCAGCTGGTATGCTTGGAAAGTAGACAAATCTGATTCATCTAGACGAGGTTCCTGGCTATCAGACAATACCCTCCAAACGTTCGAAAAGCGACTCCGAAAGATGGCGCTCCTGGGAAACGTCAAATCATGCGGGAAGCCCTACGCAGACGATGAGAAATGCTAGCAATGATACATGCACCCCAGAGGCCGGCCGAACGGCTACTATCCCTCTGGAGGACAGCAGAGCCACACCGTCTGGTTCGATATACTTCAGCTTCATTCACGACGCTCTCAGAGCCAACCCTAGTGGACTCAGGTCCCATGAGATATTCCATTGGCTTCGTGAGAATCGTCCAGAGGCGATTCAGGAGCGAGGAGAGGAGAAGTTCAGAGTGTCTCTCCAAACAACACTAAGTGCACAGTCGAATAAGAAAGAACCTACGATCTGGAAGTACAAGGAGGGGAAGTCGAAAGGATCGGGCTACATATGGAGGCTCCCGAACGTTGAGCAAAGCGCTGAAGGCGTAGCGACGCCGCATTCACCACATGATGCGTCAGAAGGAAGTTCAAATCGCGACGACATTGTCGCGTCGCATAAGGAGGTCCAAGCTATGGCACCACACTCGCCTCACGGACTGCATCCCGGTCCAGCGCCTGATACATCGGTCTCAACTGTATTGATTCCTTCGCCAATGAGTGTATCAGATATCCCGACAGCTCGACCAGGACATGATTCAGACATGCCTGAAGCTGAACTTGCACCTACTCAGAAGACCCACCGCGAGGGGCAATCCAATATCGTGATTGGACCTGCGCCTTCGACCTTGGAGGTGGAAGCACTTGCTAAGGAGGATATACGCAGCGGCCGCCTGGGGTGATGTCAACTGCCAGGCATGAAATCGCAGATCACCCGTGCGAACCGGTGTTTCGAGAAACCTCAAGCGGGCGAGTCTTGCCAGCTGCGAGGGCTGCACAGCAGCAAGCATTGGCGCTGAATGTCACAGCAACGCTCTTGTCAGGACACTGCACCTGGTCCGGATACTCAGAGACTTACCAATGCCGTGTCTGACACTCGCTTACGATGAGGTATCCACCGCCCTTGGCAACAGCGAAGGCATGTGGGATGAAACGTTGGTATTCAAGTGCACACCCGAATCGTCATTCACAGCTGCAAACAGTTCACTGTTCATGTCAAGGTAGGTGTGAAGTACGCTAGCCAAGCATGAGCTTTCTCACCTTGAATCTACATGCAGGACGATACCGAAGTATGATGTACTACTTCGTCTTTGTGGGCCAGGAAGAAGCGCTTATGAACCCTCTTGCGGGTTACTCGTCGAGCGCAGCGAGATGAGTGACCTGTCCGAGTATAGTGTCGCAAGAAACTTTGATGCGAGGAGCTTCTGGTATGTAGGGGTTGCTGATGTTGTTGAGCTAACTCTCAGCTCCTCTGTACACTCCCAATTCAATCCCATCTCCATCCCCTGCATCGTCTCGTATCATGACAGACTTCGAGATCATGATCTGCTGGCTATTGAAGCTCATCACACTGGTGGCGTCCTGCGCCCGATTTGCCACCACTGATGCATGGCTCGTCGCATCGTTTCGCAGCTTGACGTGGTGGCGGGACGACCCTGTCCGGCCGTACGCGTTGTGGAAGCCGGAGGTCGTGCCAGTCTGCGCGGTGTTCATGAAGCCGGTGCTGGTCTTGCTGAGGAAAGCGAGAAGATTTGGGTAGGCTGCGTTCATGATGATGAGATGCATCTCGACAGTCAGGAGGATGAAAATGTCGAGGGCGTTGTAGGTGAAGTCTGAGGCGAAAAGATGATCGGGGGTGTAGTAGAGACGGGCAATGATGAATCCGACCAAACTATGATGTTGTCAGTGTTGATTGATCGAATTTGGACCACGCAGATTCACATGATTGCCAGGCTGAACCACATGGAGGCCTTCAGCTTTCTCCACCAGTGCATTTGAACGCTCCAGATCATGCGACTACTCAACAAGAACCAAAGAATGAGGATGATTGCTTGGATGCAGCCAAGTGATATCCAAGTAGCTTTCTGGTTGTGTGTCAGCGAAGCTGACTTGTGAAATTTGAGACGGGCTGCCAGGCTTACACGCAACGGAGTGGTCACCGCAGTCGCAATCAAGGCTGCGATCACTCCTGCCAGACCCCATGCTGCTGCGAATCCATGACCCATCATTGATGCCACGCGGTGCGGCCTGTCCGTCGCAAGACTCTGAATGAACATGCCATACGAGACGATGGCCAAGCCTTCTGTGAGGAAGAAGAACACGCAACTGACCAGTAATGCCTGGTGACCGTCAGCTGAGCCCTTTCCAGAGAGCAACGGCAGCGAATCACCCTCTTGATTTTTTGCTGCTTGCCAAGTGTGATTTGCTCAATATGCTGACCCAAGCCGTGATTGATGCTAATACAAATCGCTGCAGTATACCCAATGCTTGCAACCTGAGTGTATCGTCTCGTCAGTACAACAAGCAGTGGAGAATCCGTTGTACCTACCGTCGCACCAAGAAGAAGGAAGTCCTCCCGCTTGAGTGAGGACTTCCATGGCCATCGGCTATGCAAGCGAACCACTAACAACAGGACCGTGTAAGCCAGCATAAGGGCTACAGCGAGGACAAGCTTGGCGCCATGATCGCTCGCAGTGATTCTTGACGATGAGGAGGACATTTGTAGGCAACAACTCAGCGCCCTTAACTCTGACAAAGAGTTGACAAGAGCGACGTGGCTCTCGCAGAACTTTCCAAAACTGTCGTTCCTCCGGCACTTCTAATGATCGAACAATCGTAGTCCATAGTCATCCATCCACACGGTCGAAACGACCGCTGACCAGCGTACGATAGTACCCTTTATAATGGCCGAAACTCGGAGTGCCGCCCGGGTGTCCACTCGAGGACCTGGCGCAAACCTTCCAGGAGGACTCAAATCTTAAGTGGACAAATTCAGTCATTGTACGCGCGGATAGCGTAGGTCTGCCGTGTTCACTCTAGCGTGCAAGAAGGCACGGGCCCGCGATTGGCAGATTACTTGCAGGATCGAATCGACGAGACGCGTGGGCTTCCGAGGGGAAGACGCAGGCAGGAGGCACAGTTGCGGTATCTTGTTTGCGGGTGTGAGTGATGTCTCAGTTGAGTCTATCGGTCCATCTATCAAGGACGGAGTCCAGTCCTAGTATCTCGATTGGACGTGTCACGTATGTGATGTAGTCAGGATTGGGTCAAGACGAGCAGCGTTTCCCGTGACAGTGTGCAGTGCTAGAGCTTCCGTCATCTCGGTGCCCTTCTGCGCAGTATGGCTCCTCGACAGTCATCGCCGTCTTCTAATTTCATCGAATCAATGGCATAAGCCCTCAGGCATTAGGCCCTGAATACCTCCCTAATCCGGATCATGGATTAAAATTAAAACTGTCGGCTTTTTGATTAGGATTATTCTCGAATTTACTAGGGAAAAAATTCTGCCTAGAAGTCGTTAGAGGTAAGCTAGATTATCAGTATTCACTTTTGGCTTATTTCGAACATGCGAATTATGAAAAGTTCCGATAATCCGACTCTTATAAATTTGCGTGGATTATAATGATAATCCGCGCGAGGTATTCAGGGCCTTATTGCGAGGGCAACTTGCAACACAGCTCTTGCAGTTGGCACATCACTGTTCCCCGCACGCATCCACCCCTGCAGACGCATTCCGGAACGGGTAAGCGCGCCGAAACAAGCAAGTTGAGCGAATGCTCCAAAGTTGAACGAGAAAACATTGGCCGCACGTTTGTGCATCCAATGTTGTTTTCTTCGTGAAATCGTTTTGTTCAAAGAGGTTTAGCGTAGATCGAAGCGTCCGATCCGAAACCGGACCAGCCGGCCCGCCGCTTCCGTCCGCTCCACGCGAACGCTGCTGCAGGGATAGATATCGTGTGGGAAGCGGTGAACAAGGTGCTGAGTCTAGTTCCGGGAATGACCTCCGCGAACCTTGCTAGTGTGTTCAGGGTTCGCGGAGCAGGAAATGCTTTTGCTGGCGCATTCACACCAGCCTTGATCAATCCGGTTGCACTACAGCTAGCTTCTCCACTCTGTACATTTGTGTTCTCTCCTTGACACCAGTAGTCGAACAGGTTGTGGGCTGCCACGACCCCAGGCTGGAGTGCTGATGGTCCCGCGCAAGTGACTGATCAGGTACCGGGACTTCCCATACATCCATACAATAAGCACACAGTGTCCCGCTCAAAGGACGCCATCTACGCGATGCATTGCACGTCTCCACTGTGGCCAGGTGGATCTCAATCCCGGCCACCCGCACATATTGCTACCTGCATTTGTCCGGTGTGGACTAGTTGGCCCCGTCAGTATCTCCGTCGAGGTGCTTGCTCGAGCGCCCCTCTCCAAGCTCCCTTGGAACCATCTCTCATATTCCGTGGGCGTTTCTACTTCTCTCATTGAAACCTTGTGCATTCGATAATGAGCTTCGCGACCGGTGCTGACGCCGATGGCATGAAAGGCGGCAACGTCCACGAGCTTCGCTCCGTTAGCAATAGAGGGGATGGAGAGTTTTCGCCTGACAAAGAGGATGAGGCTCGTCGTGAAGGCGGAACGGACTTCAAAGATCAGATGAATATGGAAAGACTTGGGAAAAGACAAGAGTTTGACGTCGGTGCCGCCCACTTGCGACTTGCCGCGAAGGTCGACCACCCGCTAATGTGTGCGCAGCGGAACTTCAGGTTGCTCTCAATCACTGCCTTCAGTGTCATAGCAATGGGTGGCTGGATTTTCGTTCCCAAGTCCGTCGTATCGATGGACGTTCGATTTGGATGGATTGACTGACGGTAAGGCCAGTAACTCGATCTCGGGAATAGTCGATGGCAACACAGGAGGCACCATCGCGATGTACCTAATCAACTTCGCGGCTTTCTCGAGCATCATCTTCTCTCTTGCGGAGATGGCGTCAATGTCGGTCCAGATGTAATTCATCACGTCGCCCGGACTGACAGCCATGCACAGGGCGCCTACTGCTGGAGGCCAATATCATTGGGTGTCGGAATTTGCGCCGCCTTCGCTGCAGAAGTCTTTCAGCTACACTGCCGGTAAGCCGGCATGCTGGTCGAGCTGGACACTCACGTATAGGCCTACTAGGACTGACTACGTTCCAGGCTGGCTCTCTGCGCTTGCATGGTGCTGCGGTACGACCAGCGGCTTCTTCCTCGCAGGCAGCCTCATCCAGGGCGTGATTGTCGAGCTTCACCCTGACTATGTGGCCGAGCCGTGGCGTGCCTATCTTCTCGTCGTTGTCTTAGCCACCATTGGTGCCGTCGTGAATACCTATCTCTCGCGAAAGCTCCCGAAGCTCGAAGGGTTCGCTTTCCTTCTGACGATAGCCGGATTCATCTCTGTGATCATCATTCTTTGGGTACTGAGTTCGGAACAACGACTCACAGCTTCCGAGGTCTTCCAAACCTTCTCCAACGACGGCGGATGGTCAAGTCTGGGGCTGAGCATGGTAGCCGGCCAAATCCTGCTTGTATGGACGCTCACCGGTGAGTATGGTATGTTGTATATAGCCGTGAAGCGCTCACTGATATCTCTCAGGAGCGGACGCCACCGCACACATGGCGGAAGAGACCAGGCACGCATCAGACGTCATCCCGAAGGCCATGATTCTCAGCTACTTCATAAATGGCATCATGGTCTTCGTGATGCTCATCACTTACTGCTTTTGCCTCACCGACCTTACAGACGCATTCGCTTCGGCCACTGGGTTCCCGTTCATCCAAGTCTTCGCGACCGCTACTGGATCCGCTCAGGGAGCGGCGGCTATAACGTGTCTCCTTCTTGTTCTGATCGTTTTCAGCGTCACGAACTACATGGCAGCTTGTTCGCGGCAGGTATTTGCCTTCGCGAGAGACCGAGGAGTTCCGTTTCATACCTGGATTGCCAAGGTAAGAAGCACTAGCGGGCGATGCTCCAGTGTTGCGCAGCGGAACCGTGACGCAGCAGCATTAACACCTCTCAGGTCGACCAAAGAAACAACTGCCCGACCCCAGCAGTGGCTGTAACGTACGGCTTGTGCATCCTAATCTGCCTCATCAGCCTCGGCAGCGCCGTCGCCTTCAACGCCATCACATCTCTGCAGCTCCTAGCCCTGGTCTTCACCTACATGATGTCGATCGGCTGCCTGCTATGGCGAAGGTTCTTCGGCAAGCCTCTCCCAGTAGGCAGCTGGACCCTCGGCCGCGCCGGGACGCCGACGAACGCTTTTGCGCTCGCCTACTGCGCGTACCTGATCATCTTCATTGCATTTCCCGTCTCGGTGCCGGTGACGGCCGCGACGCTCAACTGGGCCCCTGTCATGTTTGCGGGAGTAGTGGTGCTGGCGCTGGGGTATTACGTACTCTATGCGCGCAAGATATACGATGGTCCGGTGGCGTACGTAGGATCTGTGTATTGAGCGCTTCGGTACAGCATCTTTTGCGCAGCATTCTCAGCAGTGCCAGAGGCGGTCGTCTGTCACACGCTCGTGTTGCCACTCCCTCGTTTGATTACAAGGCTTTCGGGTCTTGACTTGCAGGATCTTTGGGCGCTTTATCTGGATGACGGACCAATGCAGCTTTCCTGTAGGCAGATCTGATATCCTCTTGCGAATCGCTGGAGTCAGCACCTAACCATTGGTACAATACGTCGTCCTGAGCCATAGTCGTGGGATGTATTGATTAACGCTTATGCATTAGTACGATGACCAGCGATCGTGTTATATACACCCACATGTCTTCTATGAACAAAATGGTGTTCTATAAATGGCACAATTGAGTCGAGTTCTGATGCTAGCCTCGCTTGCGCAGCGTTCGAACCTAGTATTGCAATAACTCCAGCCTGTACAGTACCAGGCTCAAACTGACCCGCCGAGGTTCGAGAAAATCGAGAGCTCGCAGAGTGACTGAGTCGCCTAAGCGGAGTGGCTGTTGCTAGGAGATAGGGTCGAGGAGGTTCGAGAAGCGACTGCAATACTGCATAGCGAGAGAATAGTGAGGAGGAGGACTCACGGACTGGCTGAAACGCCGGAGCCGCACCACAGTATCTAGCGACGTTCAACTGCATCGACGCACATTCTCCTGCGGACGGTTCAAGTCAGTACCGATTGTGGTCCGCGGCGAGCACTTCCACCATTATCCGCGAACGGGAATGTAGGCAGTGGTTCGACGTCCGTCTGACTCTACTAAAGGTTGCTCGTGTGTGATAGACAGGTCACAGTCGAGCTGATGAGATGTCACGATCGGATAGGTCGAGGAACATTTCGAGTTGAAAGCAATGAAAAGTTAGGTAGGTAGGTATTTACATTGTAGTCTGAACTACAAGTGCAGACTTGCCGTGCGATGGCTAGGGCAGTGCCTGTCATCTGTGAGACAGGACATCAAACAATAAGCTTCGTTGTGATCCTCGAAGTCCATGGCTTCCAGGAATCTCTCTTCACATAGCTTCACGTCTTCGCTTTTAAGCAGATACCAGTCTACTCCTCGCCTGCCTGAGCGTAGAAGCCTTTGTCTCATGTTTTCTTGAACAAATTGATGAAGCATTGGCGTAAATTCTTTCGCTGATGCGACGCGAAAGAGCCTAGCAAGCTGAGGTAGCAGCGTGTCCCGATTCATGCGGACCACGTCTGCAAAAGAGCGAGAGCCTTGCGCGAAAGGTATCAAGGTGACACTCGGGACGGAAACTGCCCTAGGCGGTACTCCGTCATGGTCGTGGCCCTGGACATTGGCTGCAAGATCCGATGATTCTCCAGCCCAGCTACAGCACTCAACACACATCGGGGAGGCTGGTCCAGGACTCCTGGTCAACCGAGGAGGAACGCGGTTGTTAGAGGTTCTACTAGTTACACTTTCCACCCGAATTACAGTGCGACTCCATCTTGGTCAGAGTGCGTTACAAGACTTGGTCGCTCCAGCGTAGCGTTCAGGCAGGTCAGAATCGAGGATGCGGACCACCACGGCGGATCATGCATCTTTGAGATTCTCCAGCGTAAACAAGACATGGTTCGACAGGAAAATTAAAACGTGATACTATCAGCAGAATTGCTGACCCTTTTTTTCGGCAACCAGTACTTCTGCCTTTCGCAGGACCGCCATTCTTCCACCTCGTTCTCTGTTATGTCGACAGCAACATTCCACATCTTGACACCGTCGAGGGTCCGGATCCAGGTGCCATTCCATAAATTGCAATGGGCTGGCGAAAATGAGCCGCGTAGGCCCATCACATTGAACCGTTGGCAGTCTGCTAATGTCCTCCGCCCATGTTTTCCAGGCCCCGACTGGCTCGTAGCTGGCATGAGTTTGAAGCGAGGTAGATGGAGGAAGCTTGGTAGCGAGCAGTCGGTCGTGTCGAACATATCCAGGAGGTTCACTGCTTTGGTGCTGTCTACTTCGGCGTTGCTAACTGTCTTCATGCTCTCTCGGGTCCCCTGTACGTCTCTAATCGACATTTGATTGTTCCTGCGCTGGCCGTTCTTTCCTTTGTATGATATGTTATTGTCCTGTACTTCGACATCTCCGTTCGGAAACAACATTTGAAGGCCGTGCATGTGACTGTCTATTGAATGCATGCGGACACCGTTGAATAGCCCGTGTTTGATGAGTACACAACATGTGAAACGTACGCCTCGGCGGCAAAGCATTTCGATGTCTGCTGAATGGCACACAAAGACGTCGCATTCATCGTAGTTCTCGATATCCGTCCCTATCCTTGCAAAAACAAGGTTTTGCAAGTAGCCTAGCATCCCTCGGAGATGCTCAGACTGGGGTGAATCCTCATCGAATGCAGCGAGCCGATGTTCCGTAGCAGTGCACAATTCGACAAGCATATCGCGGTACTCCTGGTCCCATTTTGCAGTAAGGTGTGCGTATTTCGCGCTGTGCTCCATCGCTAGACGGCCCACTCGGAAGTCAACACAACTCGTGTCAACTTTGAGCTTGGAAAGCAAAGAGGCTCTCTTGGTGCTTCCGCCTCCTCATCTGTGTCAGTGGGTAAGTTGATGTTGCCCTTTGACACTGCGTGCTTGACCCGCCTTCTCGCAGTGTGCGCTGTCTCTGCTCTCTTCTTCTTCATCTTCTTCGCCTTTTGCTGCGCCTGCTGCTGGACATTTAACGACCTCCGCTTCCATTCAGCTGCGATGCCTGCTACGTCCTCACCCCTCTTCTCCTCCTCCTACTCCCCCTCCTCCTCATCGTTATCATCCGCTTCATCCACATCATCCACATCATCCACATCATTCACGCCCTCTACCCTGTTCCTCGTGTCTACCTCAACGTCTATCACCTCTCCTGCCTCCTCTGTCTCCTCTGTCTCATCTCTGTCTCCGACTTCTACCTCCGCTACCTCCTCCACCTCATTGACCTCATTCCTGTCTTCTATCTCCGCAATTACCTCATCCCTGTCGTCTGCCTGATCGCTGTCCTCCTCCTCGGGCCGCCCCACCTCCTTCACCCTGGCTGTTACGTACTCGGCTGAAGACTCTTCCTGCTGTTGTTCTTCGTCTGTGCGGCGTACGGATCACGCAGAGTTCGTTCTCAGTAAGTTCAGTATCAGAGGGCCAAGGAGTCCTGCAGTGTGGCGCGCAATCTTGGTTTGAATTCCCTGATGAGACAATCGAGGTTGCTGGCGTGCTCTGCAAGAGTCGGCTGTCTTCGTGCAATACACTCGACATGTCCGACATACTTGTCGTATCTGCATAGCTTGCAGTCTCGAAGTGCCTGATGCGAATTTGACTCTCGTCTTGGTCAGCCGGTCTATGGATTGCAACGTTAGTGGATCCTGTTCTGTCTTTCGATAATTTCAGCCTTTAACACAGCCGAGTCGCTGTCTTCTGTTCTGCCCATTGCGATTCCGCATTCGTCTGATACAGATATTCTCGTTCGCTTCCTTCCGTAAGCTTCTTGCACAAGGACGCCAAAATCATC
>JASUXV010000080.1:0-12584 GCA_030411845.1 Friedmanniomyces endolithicus | reverse complement strand
AGTTTCCGTTCTCGGAATGCAGGTGTGGCTTGGGCGTCTAGCATCGCACATCGCCCCGATCTTGAGTTTCGAGTTTCGAGTTTCCGTTCTCGGAATGCAGGTGTGGCTTGGGCGTCTAGCATCGCACATCGCCCCGATCTTGAGTTTCGAGTTTCGACTTTCCGTTCTCAGAATGCAGGTATGGCTTGGGCGTCTAGCACCGCACATCGCCCCGATCTTTGCTCTTGGTAATGTATCCGCGTTCCGAATCCCAATTCCCGAAGACTGGCAGCTCTCACAATTCACAGGGTCACCCCGTCCGTATTTCAGGATCGCGGCACAAGAAGAATGATAAGTTGGCACGCATCGCGGCGCTATATAAGTGCGACGTTCCGCAGCTCAGGTCACGACTCCAAACTCCACGTCCAGCAGCTTTTATCATTTTCTTTACGCTGCTTAGGCACTCAATGTCAAGCCCAACGGCAAGCACAACGTCTCTGCACTCGCTCGTGACAGATCACATCTCGTACATCATGTACAGTGGAGACAACGCCATGCTAGACACACCGTGGGTACCTGACCCTAATATCTCAGATGGAAAAGCCACTGACAAACGCTCCAGTTCGTCTCCGGCCATGGCTCGCCCACCGTTGCCCTAAGCTCACAGCGACAAAGACTCTCAGTGGCCCGTGGCTCCCTGGGCAATTCGTTATGATCCGGAGAGCGCGCAACTCATCATCTACTGTGTCTGGAAATCGGCGCCGCCTGGACTCAAGGCCTTCTTCGAAACCGCGATACACGAGTCTTGTGCTGAGCTTAGAGACAGCGCCCAAAGCGAAGTAGACTGGGGCAATGCCGGCAAGCCAAACGAGAATATCTCATGCGAGGAGGGGGACGTCCGTGGGCAGTCTAAGGCGAAGGATGAGGTTGCGATCGACGATGCCAACTCGTGCGGGGAGACAAACGTTCCTCTCGATCGCAGGGCCAGCAAATCGGATAGGGGCAGGTCATGCGAGCTAGGCGATCTTCAAGGGCCATTCAAGGCGAACGTGGAGCCTGTGATCGATGATGTCGACTCGCGCAGGGAGAGGATGAGGGCCCGCAACTCGAACGAGTGCGTCGCATGCAACGGAGATCTCCAAGCGCGGTTCAGGTTCATCAAGATGAATGTCTGATCTATGATGCCGACTGGTGCAGGAGCATGAACATGATTTTCGGTCGCAAGGGAGATTGAGGTGAAAGAGGAGTTATGCGAACATTCTTTTTCGGTCGTGTTTAGTCGAACTGTGCGAACTGGGTTTACCTTGCTGTTTTGTGTTATAGGACATTTACCGTCTTGATTCCCATCCTGTCATATATTCTCAAGTGTCATTCTCCGTCGCGGAAATTAGTAATGGTTTTCAAGCTGCGGCTATGACTGTGCTGCTGCTCTTGCGGATGACGCGACTACAGCCATTTAACAACACGATGGGTTTTTCCGTGGTGTCATGAACCGGAAGCAACGGTGATTCATGCGGTAGTACGGACAAGGAAATGCTGGAAAATGCCATAGCCACGAGTCTGCGTGCAAGCTATCGATGAGAATTCATGTGCCGTTTCAACGCATTTGAGTCAGGCCATGCCTTTCCGCAGACTTCTCGTGCGCCTTTCTTCGAGGGCAGATCGCATGTCCATGCACTGATCCCATGGCGCTTGGCCATGTGCCGGACAAGGTCCTTCGCCGATGAACAGTGCGCATCACATCCGTCAGCCTTGCAAACATGAGGCTGATGAGTTTGGCGTTGTACTCGCAAATAGTGACCTGACTTGCAGACCTTTTGACATTCCGGACAGGAATGTATGGTGCGCGCCGGTGGTTCTACGGTAGTCGGGGCATCATGTTGAAGAGCGATCGCGGAGGTTAACTCGACCTCGCAGACGCCAGGAATAGTCTGGTACCGTCTAGTGCTTTCGAGAGGTCGATCGGCGAAGTCAGAGCGGGACGAAGGCGCTGAAGCGACCACCTTCGTTGGTGCCATTACAGCAGAAGTCTCGGGAGTCTCGGAATGAGTCGCGAAGGCAGTGCCGGTTTCGGTTGATTCTTGCTCCAGTTGCGTCGCTTCGAGTGACGTTGTTAAGTTCATCGGTTTCGCCAGAGGACCCGGAGCTACTATGTCTGCTGGATAAGCAGCGGCCAGCAGTCCGTCCAACCAGCTGGCTTCAGAGGATGGACCATTGTCTGGCAGGGGAGACTCGATGCATTCGTCCGCCATAGGCACATCCGAAGCGACCTTGAGATCACCGCAGAGGTCCTTGTCAGACTCCAGGCAAGGAGAGAGACGCGCAGAGCTTGGGTCACTGCCTCCGTCCGCTGGATCGACTGGCTGATCATCGCGGCTTCCTTCGTCCGCAGAGTCGTCGCTTCCTGCCAACGCTGGGTCGGCCTCCGTCGCCCCGTCTGCTCCGATGTATGCCGCCTGGTTGTGGGGGGGAGCCACGCCGTGGACTTTATAGGCGTGTTCCCAAAAGCCTTGCGGCTTGTCGATGGCTTCTTGGCAGAGCGGATGTGGGCAGATGCGTGGCCACGCGGCACATCGTTTGATGTGAGCAGCCGTGTAGATCAGATATTGCTGCCGACGCGGGAATTGTGCAAGTCTCTGCGATGCGCTGAGAGTATCATCCCCGACGCAGAAGAGACAGAGGCGAGCTACCATCACGATACCTCGTCGTAGCACTTGGCCGCAGTAGAAATCAAGCTCTGCCAAATGTCCCGCACAGTGTTTCTCCCATTTTTCCAAGCCGCAAAAGTATTCAAGACAACGGAAACAGTACTGAGCACGGGGTAAGAGGGTTGGCAGCATCGGCACGTTTTGTCGGTTTGTTATGTGGTCCCTTAAGTCAGCCAGTGACAGGCCCTTCGTCTTGCAGTAGCCCCATCTGCAGAACAGCTTGTTATGTCGGAGATGGCGTTGGAGATGCCGCATGGCTTGAAAACCACCAGCTTGATCCAGATTGATTCGGCAGCGAGCCCATTGGCATACCCTACCAGGGCGCACTGTGCTGTTGAACAGAGACCTCGCGAAGTCCGCCATTATAGCGCCCTGAGCGCATTGCCGAAGCCTCGACGTAATGGGTAGGTCGCAATTCGGTCGGAGTATCCAGCTCTGAAGCCAAGCTGCGTCAAGTATTCAGCGAGGTAATTGATGACGTCATGATCAGGTCTGGCGAGACGGCCCCTGACATGTCCAGACGACGCAGGATGGGCAGATCCATCTTATCTGGACGAATACGCAGTCGTATAGCGTCGCGGCCCGCTGAGAAACGGATGAGATCAAGGTCGCTTGATTTCGTGATGTCCTCGAAGACGCCGTCGGCGATGCCAAGCGCCACGAACAATGTGACTGGGCAGAGTCAGCGGGTCAAGTGCTCTTCAGTAAGGTTCTCCAGCTCACTGATCGTCGGTAGCCAAAGTTCTCTTTGATCAAGGCGCAGGACGGTCAGCGGCAGAGCTTACTCAAGATCCTCCCGGTCGCGTCGATTCTTTCGGTTGCGGATCGTTGGCTGCACCACAGATCTTGCCCGTCCAGCTGTGTCAGGGTATGCGAAGACCGTCAGATCCTTATACCACAGCCCCTGATTCGAGCCCGTGTGAGCTGAAGATTCGACAAGCTCTCCAGGCCGTAGTCCGAGGTAGTGCAGGACGTAGACCGCGAGGGTCAGCTGGACGCGCATGCGGGGGTGCTGATAGTCGAACTCGTCATGGACCCAGAGATATCGCAGAATGTCCTGAACGACCGGCCCATCCGCCAAAGCCTTTGGGCGAGGCTTGGTGGAGAGTCCCTCGTCGTACCTCGTCTTCTTTGCAAGCACCTGCGCGCGTCAGTCCAGCATCGGACCGTACTTATACCCTGTCGAAGCCAGGACCTGCGTATCAGTATTCAGCTCTTGTGTTGGACTAATGCTCTTGACACTCGGTTGCTCTTGAACAGGGAACGCTCTCGGTGAACTTGGACGTCCTTGTGAAACTGCGCTCCCTGACGCTTCCTCGGCGAGCTTCACTTCTTGCGTGAAACGCTTGGAGGGCCGACCGCTCCGCGTCTCGAAAGAGATCGATTCGAGGCGCTAGCGAAAGTCAGTACGCGTTGTATATGAAAATCCGCGGTAAGAAGTACCACTGGAATCGCAGTGGACTCTTGGAGAAGCTGCTACAGCTCCCACGTCTGGACAAGCCGGACACATCCGGCGAAAATGGATTCGTGAGGGTAATCGATCCCGGCGACCTTCCCGTGAGGCGCGAGGAAGATGCACTACGCGCTCTTCGGAATTGTTAGTATTTCCACTTCATAAGGTACGGACATCGTTAGTGTAACACACACTTAGATCGTTCGGAGTCCAAATACTACAGCAAGGGTCAATTTGACGACGTCAAGCAAAACGAGACCTATGCCGATGAATTTCGCGATACCCTACTCCTCATTCTGTCCGCATCGCCTCGATCTGTAGATCCTCGATATGCCAGACTCCCACTTGATGAGCTTGACTTTGACTACTCTCGAGCCCACATTGACCGGGACTTTTTGTACCACCCACAGCAGGCTGAGATGTTCGCGAGTCCGGCAGGGTCATGGTCCGATGTCAACATTGGTATCATTCTCACCTTGCCAAACCCATTTATACATAGTCGTGGCTAACATACAGCAGATCATTTTCTGGCCGGTCTGGCAATGCCTGTAGGCGACATAATCAAGCTCTTCGTTTGCTGGCCTGCGCGAGAACGTAATCTCAAGCTTCAAGACGAGGAGCCTCCAGGACCAGAGCGCCTGATGCACATTTTCGACCAACTTGAGGGAGGCCGCTGCGCGATCGCATGTCGAAACAAGCCACTGTACTTGAGCAGTGGTACCCTTCATGCTGTTGTGACTGTACGCGGCGGTTTCATGTACGCCTGCAACTTTATGACTGCAGAGAAGGGCCCTGCGGTCTTACGGAGTCTGCGGCTCAGTCCAGCTTTCGTCGACCGGTACGGCGACTCTGGACGAAGGGGACTCATCGCGAACCTCGTGGACCAGGTGGACATCACTCTCGAACGGTCTTCCTGCTGGCTTCCTATGATGACGGAGCTGGTCAAGTCCTGGCTAGTCATTGAAAGAATCGGTCGAAAACCAAACAAGAAAAGCCTGGCGCAACATCTCCTCAAAGTGGCCAAGGACACCCAATGGCGGCAAGAGTACAACAAGCGCAGCGATCTTGACGTGGTTAGGTTGGATGAAATCATACTAGCACAGTTGAAACGGCGCGTTGGACCAGTCAGCAAGTCTTGAATACGTAGGCGGCCGCTTGATCGAAGTAGGGCGGGCAGAGAGCCCGACAGGCGCTAAAGATGAAGGCTGGATCCGACCCTCAACATTGTCCACGTCGGATTCTTGTGCCGAAATTACAGACTCAGAGCCGATCCAGCTAGCCTCTAGGTGCGGAACCTTGGTTTGCTCCGTGCCTTGACACAGCCATCGGTCGATAACCCAAGACGCTTGATGCTCCGGACGATCGAGCTGCCGATTTAGCAACGTGGTTGGCAATTGCGGCAAGTATGAAGGTAGCAGTCACTCATCTCACTAGCAGCTATCCCCTGCAATCGATGTGTGACAACAGAACTGTGCTCAATATGTCCAAGGCGGATACACAACTACCTTCTACCGTCATAGGCGGGCTGCTGTCTGCAGCTGCTGTACATTTTTTGTGTCTTTTTCTGAGCAGCTTACGCAACTAGGAGTCTTCGTGGGAGTATTTGTGGGAGCATTTGTGGGAGCATTTCCGAGAGTATTTTCGAGAGTGTTTCCGAGAGTGTATTCGAGAGTGTTTCCGAGAGTGTTTTCGAGAATGTTTTCGTGACCGATGATCAACGTTATGCTGAATCCTCGCAATGAACATGGAATTTCTTTCAAGGCTTGATGCAGCAGGTTCCGCACATAGGCACTCTATAGGCCGCAGTCCTCAGTCTCGATGCCCTCTCAGCCGTTGCCACCTCGACTCCATGGCTCTCGACATAACGGAAATATCAAAAACTCATGCGTGCATTTTTCATCGGCGGGGTGTCTGTCGAGCACTTGTGACTCGAGCTCGATCAAACGAAGCTAGCTGCTGTTGTACCTACGTATTGCGATATAGTCTGCTGGCGGATTAGCGTTTATGCCGCGAAAGACCTTGTCAGATCAATCCAGGACATCTGGCCTGTTGAGAGCAAAACGACATTCACAGACAATCTGCAATATGGTCACCTACTCACCGCCATGGCTTGCAAATCATTAGCGACCAAGATCGCTGACGAGACTGGGTCACCATGCAGGTACATGTTTGCACTTCGAACAGAGGACCCTGCAATGAATTGATGAAGCGTGAGGAACGGAATTGGTGTCATTACTTTCTCGAACATACTGCCCATGATCACCACCACTGCCGGTTGAGCGTAGCGGTTGGCTGTGGCACGGCGCTTCACGGTGAGCGGTACCGCTCTGGCAACGTATTAACAGAGGTCCCGTGACAATTTCGCCGTGTCGCGTTTGCGTTTTGACATTGACACGACGATCTCCAAACAAGCAGTGGTCGACCTAAGCTATTCGTATAGATTGGATAGCAGCTTCGTAACTTACTTCCTTCCGAGAATCTCGTTGAGCAATTCTCACCCAAAATGTCAGAACATCAAGCAGGAGCAAGTCTTCGTCGAAGTTCTGGCTCCCACGACTGCTCGGCTTCCACGAGCCATACCAATCTAACCTTCACTCCTTCTCCTCAAGGATGCGCTCTTACCGATATCGAATATCTGCTCTCGTCGCTGGCGGCACACGTATCACTTGAGGCATACATAGCCCTGACGGACGACTTACGAAAGACATCGCCTTTCCAGCTTTGATGCCGGACCTGTCGGATGTAGGTCCCAGAATTGTCACCATGCAATGAAACATGGCTGAGTAGCAGGTCCGTTGCCGTCCGATTCAATTGCCATCGGTACGGACTTTCGACATCCAGCGGCGTTAGCGCCAATGGCCAGCACCCAAGCTGTCTTCCCTCCTGCCAATGTTTTGGCTGCAAGCCTGGGACTGGTCCTCATTGGTGGACGAAGCTCCCGATGTCGAAATTTGTTGCTGAACATGGCGTGATGCCAGGCTGGAGGTAAAATTTCGCACCCAATAGCTGCCATGATAAAGCTGCATCACCTTTTCGCATACTCGCCTCGCCAGATTCACTTACTCACCCTCAACAGACCTCATACACATCAGTCTCTTGATTGTCATGACCAGCCGAGGTTCTGCTGTTGTGCGAAGACACGCATCACCCATACCCGGGACCCAAGGACGTTTCGAAGTCTTGCAGCCTGACAGTTCCCGCTACATTCTCCTGGCTGCCGCGTAGAACAAATCAGTCGACGCCATACTTAGCGACAGGGGCGTACTCGCCGTTCGAGCATATTTCGCAATGGAACTCCTTGCAAACGGCGAATCGGGTATTCACCGCGATCGTCCATATGTTAACAGGTACCCGTCGACGTCCTCACAATCACCTAGGATGGGAACTGTATTCAAGAATCCACCATTCAGCGTACCGTCGGTGGCCAGGAAGCGAAGGTCTTGTGATTTGCACAACCCAGGGCATAACATGATCAGCGGTCGATCCCCTGTCCGGATCTCCTTGCCCTCCTGATCCAGGGACTTTGCCTATGACCGGTTAGCAACCTCGCAGTCGAAGAAATCGTGTACGTGCCAGTGATAGTGCTTCGGACCTGATCTGCTCCGTCGTGGTGGCGTTGTGTCTCGCGCTTTGGGCTTCGGTTGACTCTGGGCCTGCCGGCTCTTTTCTACTGGCAGTGAACGAGTGGTCTTCGCAGGCAGTCGTATCGGCCGAGACGAGCTTGTCGTCCTCGACGGATCGCTCCTTTTCGTCTGTCATTGTATGCTCACCATTACCTAGACTTGTTCAGCGATGCAGCAGGGCTAGTGTACGAGGGCCACTTACCGTGCTGCGCATCAAAACGCGGCTTATTAATGGCTCGCTCCTCCGTCGGAGACACATTACCAGACGAGCGCTTCCTCTTCTGCAGATCAAGTCAGTGTAAAGAGACTTGAAGCAGAGCTAGAGCGCCGGCGTCATCCAGGGCCTGTCTGCTTATACATAATGACTTACCAGACCCTGGGCTGTTGCACGCGTCACTGGACTTCCTAAACCGGCACTCGTCAGGACCGCATTACCCATGAAGCCGACTCACACGTGTACTTGTATCTGAAGCCTCGGTCGCGCCTAGCAGGAATACAGTCAAGGGATGTAACGTCGAGTGGCGCATTTTCTGGAATGAGTCTGGCTCTGCCGTTGTGGACGACACCCTTGCCCGCAGTGGAGAACCCGACGGTGCCGGTTCACCAGTCAGTATGTTTGACGACCGCTCGGGATGAGGCATCCACCCTGGAGTCGCAGGCGAGATGGAAGATTCGGAGTACGTATAGTTGTTTTCCTGCATTGATGTGAGCCACAAGCAGTGCCCGATCCAGCCTATAGAGTAAACTTGCGGATGTCGACGCGAATGCGACGTAATAGCGGAAGGTGCTGTAACTCGTACCATCTGACTCGGCTCTCGGCAGGTATTCGCGATCTGCTGGCCATTGGAATTCGCCGTACTCTTCCCCTAATGTGTACAAGCGCCGGCGCTCGTTCGGGCTGCCGGTCTCGTCGTCCTCTGATGTGGATGCTATCGAGCGTTTCCGGCTCAGATATATCGGCATCACTCGTCGGCAGACTGCAGCCGCTCGTTGGAGTCGCGGCAGTGGGAGGCACAACAGTTGCTGGATTTAGGGTGAGTTACTGCGTTTGATCCTATGCTGCATCGTGGTTCGGACACAGTCACCATGAGCGTGACGCCCTCCTGCCTCTTCCGCCACCCAAATCGGTTGAATTGCCCGCTGCTCGTAGGTAGAATCGTAACATAGGACGGAAGCGACAAACGACGGCCTATGCAAAGTGAGCAAGTTGTGTGCGAACAGCGTCGGCAGAGCCGACCTACCGGACGATGTGCTTGGCCCTGCCCTGTACTATGCCTAGAGGCGTCGATCGTAGAAGGTGGAGAGAATCCGCCGGCGTTGCGGTTGATATGACATGATGCATCTAGCCACAATGCTGAGCGCTGAACGCCGGGTCGTTGAGTTTATTCAGCAAGGAGAGAAGAGCAGCTGGTCTACGCGCCCGCGCGAAGTATGTCTGCAGTCTCCGAATGCCTGCTCTCACTGCACCGTGTCAGCGTGTATACATCGGGGATGGTGTACATCTCAATCCTCACGCAAGAACACAAGAACCAACAAGTGGAGTCCCCGCCAACGCTCGTCCAGGTGTAGGAGGACAAAGTTGAGACATTGGTGTATGTGCACACACTCGGTCTCGTGTTTGCTCCACCCTTTCAAGGCTTCGAGATACTGCACATGGTCAGTCAGATCGATTATGAGACGCAACATCGAGCATACTTACTTCGTTCTGATCGTGTTCCTTGGTGACCATGACCAGCAGGTTTTCCAGGCAGCGGAAGAGATTCCTTTCGTCCCCTGCGACCTCGCTGCAACGGCGTAGTGCTTTCACAGCATCGACCAAGCGTGGAGCATCCTCGTCCTTCAAGGACGAATGGCAGAGCCTGCGTATGAGATTCGGGTTCTTCTGATGTGCCCCACTGTCGCCCGCCATTGGTGGACACTCCAGCAGCTCTGATCTTACGCTGTTCAGCTTGATCATGCGGGCTAGCGTCAGCTCTGATTGAGTCTTTGCAATTGACCCCATGTACAGCGCAAGCGGGTGGACGGAATGAGATTCGTACGTAATGATGAGTTGCGAAGAGTCCAGCCCGAACTTCGCATGACTGCTGCGAATGACATATTCGGGTCGGGAGTTTGTCCGTAACGAGCGATCCACCCTTTTATGGGCCTTATTCGCAGGAGTGCTCTTCCTGTGTCCTTCTCCACGATGGGTAGTCTTGCGCATCAGCGGCGACGAAAGTTCATCGTCACTGTTGGAATCACTGTCTACTACCATTGAGCCAGCGGCTTGCAGCGCAGCATTAGACGGATTGGCGCTATCTGCGGCTGGTCCCCCTGCGCCTGTCGCTTCACTCCCGGATGGTTCCTTCCTCGACGCCACCTCGATCTGCGAAAAACCAGAGGCGGGTGATTCCGGCACTTCAAGCACGGTGTCTTCATCGAGCGCTGACGGCGATACTGCCACGGGGGTCTCTCTTTCGACCGAGCGATCGCCGGGGGCCAGTGTCGGGGAAGGAGTCTTGCTTCGGTCGGCCAAGGACGAAATTGGTGACATGGTGTTTGGGCGGTCAATTGATGACAGGTCTTCCGCGTTCTCGGCTTTTTGTGAGGCTGGCACATCAGAGGTGATCTCACTTTGAGCCATAGCAGTCAGTGAAGATGATGGTGGATCAGACCTTTCGGCTAAAGGCCCGACATCCTGGTCGGGCTCAAGCAGCGCTGTTGACTCCTCTGTGTCTGATTCGTCTTGTGCTCGAGCCATCGTGACTGGTGTTGGTGGCGCAGCTTGCGTAGGGGAACGAAGGCATTGGCGAGCCTGCGCTTACATGCGGACTCATATTCGCTATCGGTGTTCCTGCAACCGAGGCGGCAGAAGTCACAGAAGCTGTTTGGGCTGGCTCGGGCATCCTCGTCCCACACGCGTGCGCCGACAGGCGCGCCATTCGAAACGGCTTCGCCGGGCGTCCCATCAGTGACCGCGCTTGGCACGGCGTGGGTGACTCCACCTGAGAGTTCCGCAGGAGCTACTTCGGCGGCAATGTCAGGGGCGTGGGTGGCTGTGTCAGGGGCTCTGGAAGAGGGTTCGTTCCGGGGCTCGTCTGTAGCGTTATGGCAAGTTCAACCATCGCCTCGTCGTAAATCTCGGGCAGCTCCACTGACGCTTCGTGGTCATCGCAGGACCCCGCCGACGAGGCCCACACTGTTGTACCGGCTGAGCGTTGTGCTGGTGCAAAAAGCGCGGTGGTGTGAATACCAAGGGCGGACGAATCCTCGAGCTCGTCCGCATAGAGCTCATCTGCCAAGTTGTCCACTACAATCTCCTGTATCGCAGAAGACGGGCGGTCACGACTACTGACGGACTCCGGTACTTCAGGACTTGCAAGGCGGCTGCGTGCCGCATGGTCAGCCATCGGAGAAACTTCCAGCGACGACTGTCGGACGGCACTTGACTCCGGACTGCCGTGGCCAATCTCAATACAGCCTCGGAAGATGTCTTGAGCCGTTTTTGGCACAATCGGCATCTCGGGCTCAACGGTACTGCACTCTAGTATCGGCGGTGTGCTTGACGTCCATGTGAAGGCCGGTGGTGTCATCTTCTCTATTGTGGAAAACGTGTCAACCTTCATGTGCTCTCCTGCGGCATGTGGACGCCCGAGCCATGAAGTGCGCCTCAACCCGCGTATCTGGCAGAGGTCAGCGTATGTCAGAGCGTACGGGCTGTTTCGCAACCCCAGTGCCACACGGAAGTATTGACCTCTGGTTTGAGAGAGTCGTTCTCAGCGCGGAGTAGGCGTTAGTCTTTGCGCAAACAGGTAACTTCTGATCAGGCAGCATCCCTGAACGCAAGTCAGATCTCGTATAGATGGGTATCGGAAATTAGAGCTGTACCTTTCTATCAGAATGGCCTCTCCACCCTCCAAGTCTGCTAATCGTTCCGTCTTCTCTTCCAGATGTCTCCGAAGGGCTTCATTTTGTCGCGACAGTGAGCCTGCATCACGCGTTACGCACTCGCCGTCCACGCTGTGCGTTAGTGTAGCCATTGTTGCGAGTGCGCTCGAACTTCACGACAGTGATAAAAGACTCCAGTCCTGAGGCGGGAATTGTGACCAGGTGTATGTGACGCATCAAGCTTTGGCCTGCTATCTCCTGAACAGGCTTAGCCACGGCTTCGAGCGAGCACAATTCCCGTGGGGAACGCACTGGGAACGAAAGCGGGGATTTTCCAAAAGGAAGATCGGACTCATACAGTTCAGCCAGCGCTAGACGGAAGTAGCTTAGCCGCTCCGCGCGTACGAAACTTCAGAGCACTAAACCATTCGTGGCCAGACCGTGACCAAGATGATGAAGACTTCACGTCCTCCTGTCACTTTCCAATCTTGTTGCCCAAGCATGAGCAAGCGTCCTCAATGCTTCAGCGCCGTGGACTCTCCCGTGGGTCGCCATTTGAGAAGGACTCTGTTAAATTTCACCCGTACTCTACAACAGAGTAGACATTCGCACGTTTTTGACGATACACGAAGACAGATAACGCCGACGGCACACGTAAGATGTAAGAGCACGGGAAAACAACAACAGATGCTCTCCTTGAGAAGGAACATGGGCGTGATGGAGAACGTAGGCCTGCGGACCCTAAACCATTCAGACGGATGGCCGGTTGTCCGGGTAACGATTGTTTATGTATTCACGCGAACATGTGCCACAGTGCTCCGCTCTTATATATTACCCTACCCAGTAAGCTATCATTTTATTTGCGAGCTCAGCACAGATTTCGACAATGTTGCAGCGTACGACCAGTCCACCAGGCATTGGATCACTCCCGCCGGAACTGTTTGTGTCGGTCCT